>PVIU01010214.1:0-71377 GCA_004026605.1 Ondatra zibethicus
GTGGCCACATATGTCAACATGTCCCCAGGACGTCTCTCCTGGGAGCCAAGAGGAGTCTTTCAAAATTATCAGGGAAAGATGTTTTCCATCATGAACCATCATCCATCCAGCTTGGGAGACAATGCTAGTGACACATGTTCCTCCCCACCCCAAAACAATGAAGTGTTCTGTGTGCTAACAACATAGCTTAAAAAAAAAAAAGTAAATCAAAATTCTGCATTTTTATAAAACTTGATAAAAAATAGTATTTCAAACTGTACAGTCACCAGAAGTACACAGTTATCAAAACGCACACATTTCACTTGGCGTCTCCAGCACCTTCAGCTTTTTGTGCCTAAAAGAAGAACAAGTAAAGTCAACACATTAACTAAACTCTACCTTTGCTTACTATAGTCTTACATACACAGTATCATTGTTCCCATGATAAAATCCAGGTTTGGGTCCACTTGGGGACACCAAGACTGCACTTCAAGAACAGCCCAGTTTACTAAATCACCCCACCCACTGACTTATTGGGAATAGATAGGATCAGAGAGGACCCAAGACCTTTAATTTCACGTCAGGATAAGGCAACACAGCAAGTGCCTTTTAGATTATAACACACTTTTGAACTGAAGATTTCAGACAGGAGGAAAACCACACCACACACAGTGATCCAGATATAAGGAGTAATAAACAATTTTGGGATGAAAGACTCACTGTACCTGGTCTGTTTTGGCGTCTCCATTCTCTGCAGGATTATTGGCATCCTTACCAGCATCGGCCTTCCCCTTCTTCCCCTTGGGTACCTTCTCTCCCTTCTAACGCCAAGGAAGGACAGATGTTACTGTTTTTCATTCTGTATACCAGGATGTAACCTACCAAGTTCTACAGGCTTGCCTACTTAAGACATACCCCACTCCACTAGGCTGAATTATAATTTCAGCTACTTTTTGCTGAGGAACGTAAATTAAAGTTACAGAAATATAAGTTAGCTAAAAACACTACTTTCCCAGCCAAGGGTAGTTTTCTGTAATTCGTGCCACGGATACTAACATGACAAACACCAGAAATAAGGCCATCAAAGTGACAACATCCACTGGTGCACGCCCCATTATGAATTAGGTTAAGGTGGGAAAGGACAGTTCTCTTTCTGGAAAAATCACCCATCTGGTATTAGCGCCAACTCTTGCAGTCCCGCTTACCTTTGCAGGGGCCTTTTTAGGCTTGGGCTCTGGCTTTGGAGGAGCAGGTTTCTTATTTTGATAGGCAAAGGGGAAGAGGAAACTATTAGTATGATGGACCAAATGAAACAACCTCCAAACCACATCTAGGAAAACTATCATTGGGATTGCCTTTCTTTTCCGATCTAAAAGTGATCTCCCAACTTGGTCATAACAATCACAACTTAAGACAACGACAAACTGCAGATGTGCCACACCACAGGGTAATTTGCTCAAAACCAACCACAAACTACAATTCTGTGAAACCAAAGGGATCCCAAAAATGTTTCCCAACCTCAGGGTCAAGTATACACACTTACAGCGGACAACCTTGCCGATCTTCTCTGTGGCTATTGAAAAGAAAACAAAGTCAGAAAAATGACTTCTGCACCAGTTTTTCCACATTAAAGAAAGCGAAGAAAGAAACTCTAGGGTAACTCCAGACTTGGGGCTGAGGTCAAACAATACCAAAGGAGCCCGCGGTGTTTACTACCCAAGGCCATGTGCAACAAGCCCTGTGTGGATAAGACTCACCTCGTCCTTCACCTTGGCTTTATCTCCTTTAGTATCCCCTTCAGCCTATAAAGATAGAAGACAAAAATCTGTAACCTCGGGGGTAAACTGAGGAACTTAACAGGAAGCGACACCACGTTTCTTAACGTATCCACTCAGCTTCTCTTAAAAGTAGTCTTATTGGGGATGGAGCCCCAACGAAGGCCTAGGCCCGCAGGGCAGACCCCGTAGGTTGGCCTGCGGGAAGCGCGGGAGAAGCTGGAGCGGGGCCTGCGAGTCGCCGGGCGCCACCAGTCAGGCAGGCGCAACAGCTGCAGATTGTGCAAACAAACCCCTCCGGAGGCGGAGCCCAGCGCCGTTGCCATGGCAGCCGTCGAGGGCGGGAGCTCGAGGAACTCGTGGGCGGCGGCGCGCGGCCCCTGCGCCGGGGACGTGGGCGGCCGGGGGCGGAGCCACGCCGCGGCCCCGCCCCTCGCGGCGTCAGTTTTTTGGCGGCAGAGCGCTCCCCCGCCCGCCCAGCCGAGCGCCGCCTTCCCGCCCTTTCGGGTTTGAATCGCCCGCTCGAAGGAGAGGAGGGGGCGGCCGGTGGGGGAGGGGGCGCGGGCGGCCGAGGGGAGCGGGATAAACAGCGGCCAACATGGCTCCTCCCGTCGCCGCCGCCGCCGCTCCTCCAATATGGCTTCTGGCGCCCGCGGGCAGCGCGCCGCGCAGGCTTCGCCTGCGGCCGGACTTGGGCTGGAACCCCGCGCCGCGCCCGCTCTCCCCGCCGAGTTCCGCGCTCGAGGCGAGCGGCGGCAGTGGCGGCGCCCGGGCGCCCACGCGCTCGCGCCACGTACCTTTCTTTTGGGCATGGCGGCGGCGGGGGGGGGGACGTCGGCGCTGAACGCGGGGCTGCAGCGGTGCGCGGCTCGGGTCCGTCCGGGGGTCGTTCTCGCTGCTTCTTCACACTGCTCGGGCTCCGGGGGGTTTATAAAGTTTTTATAGCGCTGGGAGCCTCGGACCGGTTAGAACCGGATTTCACCTCCCGCCGCCGCTCATTGGCCCAGCTGGGGTCACGTGGGCGGGGTTTAAACTCACCTCCTCTGGAGTGAGGAGGGGGTGTCGGGGGAGGGTGAGCGAGACGGCCGCGCGCCTTGGGGGAGGGGGCGCGGTGGGGGAGGCGCGCGCCCGAAGCAGTAAATGAGGGGCGCGCGAGGCGGCGGGCTCGGGGTTCCGCTCCCGCCCGAGCTGGCTTTTGCAAACTCCCAAGTTCCTTCCACCTTATGCAACCCTGCTACCCACTTCTCCAAGCCGAGCGACACTGGGCACATCTCAGCCGATTTCCTTCCTGCTCCCGCTGGGGGCCCCCACAAGAGGGGATGGCGAGGCCTGGCCGCGCCGCCCGGATCCATAGGCGACGTCGGGAGGCGGCCGCTCCAGGGACCACGGGCTCTAGTGGGATGAGAGCGAGGGGGCTGGCTTGGCGCAGTCGGACGTGCATCCTTCCGAGCTGCCACCTCGGGGAATCCCTCCGTGCGCCTCACCTGGGAAGCAGTCCACTGGAGGTGGGGGCGTGGGCTCCAAGTGGAGACTTTCCACACGGGTGCCTTTCGGGCACGGCCGGGCAGGTAGGAGCTGTCCTTTCAGCACCTACTGCTTAACGGCCTCCCCAAATGCTAAGCAGCCCCCCAATATCGGCCGGGTGGCTTCCTTAAGCCCCTGCGCGTCCGGCCCCCTGGACCCATCACAGAATGGTGGAGAAAAGC
Source organism: Ondatra zibethicus (assembly GCA_004026605.1). NCBI lineage: Eukaryota > Metazoa > Chordata > Mammalia > Rodentia > Cricetidae > Ondatra > Ondatra zibethicus. The sequence goes on from PVIU01010214.1 coordinate 3,461, forward strand.
CGCCAACACGGTCTGCGAGCACTCCCCTCCCCCAAGCCCTCTGGGTCTCGGATACAGCTAGCCCAGCTGCCCCCACTCGACAGAGGCCACCAAACCTGGGCTGTGCAGATGCCACAGCTGGCGAAATCCCCCCCCCGCCCCGACACACACTATCAAGCCGGCTTGTTCTCGCTTGCGTGAGGAAAAAGCCGTTGAAGGAAAGCGCCGGAAGATTAGGAAACAAGTAGACGAACAGGTGTGATGGCCAAGGGGCCCTCCAGTGCACCCCAGTCCAAAGCCCGGCGTTCTAGAGCTGGCCAAGCGCACCCGCGGTAAGGTGCCAATCGCAGAAGCAAAGCAAGGCGGTCTTTCGTTACAGTCACGGAACAAATCTTACATCTAAGGATTTTTTAAAAATTTTATTTGACACCCAGAACCCAACCGGCTAAAAGATCTGTAACAGGGTGTTTGGCGCTCAGGCGGAAGACGCATACATAGGTCCCACCTTATTTTTTGAGGCAAGGGTGGAAGCTAGTTTGCACTAACCATTCCTGCAGAAAGCAAGCACCCAAAGCAAGCTTTTTGCAGCCGTTGCTTCTGGGCAGCAAAGGATTTGCCTCTTCTTTCCACTCTCACAGCGCCTCCTGAGGCAGCCCCCACCCCAGCCCACTCCACCCTGTGCACCTTTCCCAGAATACAGGTCCCCAGGCTGGAAGATACCTTGCTCATTAATCACCTGTACCGTACTCCAATCCTAAGAGAAAGTCAGCCAGGACTCAACAGCCATGCTTGCTGGGCAGATTCCGTTTGCTGCCTCCAGCCTCTCATTCCCGCCTTAATTGTAGGGCTCTGTATTATAGCCACATAATTCATGCCTCCCTAATTAAGGCTGTCAACAGCCTCATTGTAAAGCTGGAAAATGTACAGCACCTGCTCTTGGGGAACTCTGTGCCAGGATTTGGTTTTGGGGAGTGCCAGGTGTATAGGGGGTGCACCAAAGGGTGCACTGATTGGCTTTTGGTTACAGTGTCAGGCTTTTATCCTTGATTCTGAAGAAGAATGATGGACAAAAAGTCACCAGTGACAGGTATCTAGACACAAAACTGGGTGGGTGGGGGGCAAGGCTAGAAGTTAGGAATCTAAAGAGTACATTTACCGTGGCTTATAATAGCCCACCTCTTTCCGGGAGGAAGGAGCTGCGGAAAGGGTTTGGAGACAAGGAGAATACCAGAGTGGCAATTGGTCAGTGTTCCTGGCTAGTATTTACTGCTCTGGGGGCACCTGATGCAGAATAGCTCTGCAGACCTTTCTTCAAAGGTAGTAATCTCTCTTCAGCCCTATGGGGAGGCAGGCAATCCTGTCTCTTCCTGTAAGGCAGTGTTGGCCCTCTCAGGCTGAGGGCCTCGAGTAAGTTCTGCCATGATGACAGTGAAGTGTCTCAGGGCCTACTTAGGGAGTCAGGTCAAAGAGCCGTGAAGAGCCTTGAAGACTGGGAGTGGGAATCAGTCTAAGTTGGCGACAGAAGGAGACAGTCAATCAGGAGATGCTGATGTGTTACAAGTTGGCCTGTGTTTGATTATACTATGGGACCACTCTAGGCCCTTCTGCTACCCTGTAGCCATGGAGGGGGTTGGGTCTCGCTGGGGAGTGGAGCCTGGCCCCATGCCCTGCAAGGGGGAGTAAAGCTTGTGTGGGCTGAGTCAACAATAGGTAATTGGATTGTAATCACCCGCCTGGCTTCCATGAGCCATTGGGGGCGCTGAGCCTTTCAGTGAGCAATCAGTACTGGTGGGGGGCTGGGGGTGGAGATTCAATAGCAAATCCCAGGTGGAGAGCCAAGGGGAGGAGCAGCAGATGGGCAAATTTTCTTCCTGTCCTTCCTACCCCTTTCTTCCCTGCCCAGCGATGCTGGCTGCCTATCAGTTATTTACCAGTAGATTCATTCTTTTGTCAAAGTCACGTGGTGGGGGGCTTGGGCAGGATGGGTAATGGCCTAGGTTCTGGGAAGACCTCTTCTGCATGTTTTAGGATATGCTAGTGGAAAAAGAACATGCATCCAAAAACGGGGAGAGGGGCACGGACAGTAAACACAGCTAATGAGTTAGGGTCCCCCTTTCTCCAGATTATCAGTGACTGGTCTTGGATTTAGTGTAAGCATGGGAGACTCCCTCAAACTCTAGGTGAGTCACTGTCACAGGTAGCCCAAAGGCAGTAGGCCTTGCCTTTGGGGCTCCCTGCAAGAAAGCAAAGGGAGAACAATTCATCAAAAACAGGGAGGTGCCTTTCACCAAGAAAAGAACAGAAAAGAAAAGGAATTTGGGGCCCAAGAGGCAGAGGGCAGGGCAAAGTGGCTGCTAGCCAGTCTCACTTAGGCAGGTGCAGTGCCCAGAAGTGACAGCCAGTCAGCCCGTTTAAGTTCCAAGGCCTTCAGGAAGCTTTGGACTCGCTCTTCCCGTTTGGCAGAGAGTCTGTTCAAGCGTGTCCGTCGGAGTTGGGCATCCCCACTGGCCTGGAGCCCCTCTTGAAGCAGCTGCTCTGTCACTGCAGCCTGGTCCCTCTCCAGCTGGTGTCTCTTCCGCTCCTCAGCATACATGTCTCGGGCCTTCTGCTAAAGAAAGGTGAGGTTTGGGGTAGGGAGATAATTTTAGGTGTGGGTGAGATGGGATGGAGAAGGTGGGACTAGGGTACCAGAGTGGCCAAGCATACTAACTCCGGAGAGTTTCTACTAGCGTGGAAAGGCAGTAAGATGGTGCCCGTGTTACACAGGAGTCAGCAGCAGTCCATCTTGGCTTGTTTTGTATTTCTTAAAATTCTTTCAAGCTTACACTTGCAAACAGGTAAACAGTCTGACCTCTGATTCTCTGTACCCATGGGAAGATCCTCCCTGTTTTGTTCATTTGTAAAGTGGGGACTGTGCCTACCTTGAAGAGAGGTTTAAGGGATTAGGGATAATAAATGTAAAACCCACTCTAACATATTAGCAGGCAGAGAAACGGCAATTTTATGTGTTGTTGTCTACTGTCTGAGACGATATTCACTGGGTCTTCTTATGGTCAGTGTGAGGTGCTCTTCTCCAGCTCCCTAATCTATTTCAGTGTCCAGCCTCCTATAATGAAGACAGGCTTGACTCTGAGCAAACAGCCCTCCTAGGAATGATGAGAAGCAATTCAACTCTTAAGCCACTTACACTGCCTAGACCAGGTATTAGTCTTTAGTCTGATCTTTCTGTTGGAAAGAATCCCTTGGCGGCTCCAGAGCCACCAGGGCCCCTGGACTGGATTCTGACAGCTGGTGGCGATCACAGGCTCTGAGTGCCTCCCAAACTGTGCACATGTCTTCAGACAGATTCTTTACGAGGGCAGAGACTACTTTTTGTCTCCGGCACTCAGAACACTCTGCATATGAAGGGGTCACTCACAAGAGGACAGGAAGGGTGCAGGTGACCAAACTGGGAAATCCCTTTGGAACAGACGAACCCTGGCACTATACCTAGCCTACAGAGTCCGACTGTGCCCTACTCATCTACAAGCTGACTGCCTTGTCCTCACTTTGTTTTGAGGCAGGGTTTCACCCTGGCTGGCCTGGAACACACGGGCCCAAATTAAGAATGCTGGGAGTAAAGGCGTGTGCCCCCACCGCCCAGCTCCTGTCTCTGCTCTTTAGGAGCAGCCTATGTTATGTTCACAAACACTTCACCCACTGTCTCACTGACCTTCAGAATGCAGCTGTGAGCAGCCAGGTGTGGGGGCACACACCTGTGATCCCAGCACCAAGAGGCAGAGGCAGGTGATCTCTGAGTTCCAGACAACCCTGGTTTACACAGCGAGCAGGTCAGCCAGTGCTACATAATAGGCAGACTGTCTCAACCCCCCCCCAAAAAAAAAACAAAAGAATTACTTGAGGGGGGCTCAAGTTGGAGCCCCAGAAACCAAAGGGGGCAGAATATGCCTATAACCCTAGCACTGGTAGAGAGAGAGGGCATCCCTGAAACTTCCAGCCTGGCAGAATAGATGAACGTCACCTTCCAAGGGAGATCCTGTCTCAAAGCAAAGGGGGAGGGAGGGAGGGCTGGCAAGTGCGTCGGCAGGGAAAGGGGCTAGTAAAGCCTGACAAAAGAATTCAATCTGTGGACGCCATGCAGGGGGAAAGGAGAGCCGGGCAGTGGTGGCAGTCACACTTTAATCCCAGCACTCAGGAGGCAGAGGCAGGCGGATCTCTGTGAGTTTGAGGCCAGCCTGGTCTACAGAGGGAGTGGCAGGCTAGCTCAACCTACACTGTGAGTTCCAGACCATCTAGAGGTACATAGTGAGACCCTGTCTCAAAAATAATAACAAAACAAAGGTAGAAAGAGAAAATCACTGTGTACCCACATTACACTTAAACACATACACTGATAATAAATAAAATAAAAATAAGAATGGAGAAAGATCAAGGAAAGATACTAGATGTACACTTACAGACATGCACACACACAAACAAGTACATATGATCATATATATGCCTCTGCCTCCCAACTCCTGGAGTTAAAGGGGTGCGCCGCCACCACCCAGCTGGCCTCGAAGCTGTGATGAGCCTCCTCTCTCTGGAGCCTGTGCTAGGATCACAGCCTGTGTCACTATACCAGGCTCCAAGGCTTGCTCTCCTTAAAATAATTTTTACTTTAATTAATTTTATGAGTATGAATGTTCTGCCTGCATATTTATATAGATGCACCTGTGTATGCCTGGGGAGGTCAGAAGAGGGCACTGAACTCCAGGAACTAGTTAGGAATGGTTGTGAACCACCACATAAGATGCATGAAGCTGGACTTACTGCAAGAGCAGTAAGGATTCCTAACCATTGTGCCATCTCTCCAGCTACCAAGGCTTTTTTTTTGGGGGGGGGGAGGCTTGTGACAGGGTTTCTCTGTGTAAGTCCTGGCTGTCCTGGAACTCGTTTTGTAGACCAGGCTGGCCTCAAAAATCACAGAGATCTGCCTGCCTCTGCCTCCATGCGCTGGGATTGAAGGCGTGCGCCTCCACACCTGGCTTCTAAAGTTTTCCTTTATCTGGGAAATGGGGACGACAGTGCCCACCTCCATGGGATGACTCAAGAAATACAAGATAAAGAATACCTCACTTAGAATTCTCTGCTGTCCTGTCCCCAGGAAACAAAAATGATGAGAAACAGCCCCCGAGGGAGGAAAGGCAGAGATGCCTGAAGGCTCAGGGCTCCTCTAGAGGGTAGCCACAGTTCAGGGCCAGCAGTAAAGCAGGAACCAAGGCAAAGCCTGAGCCATCTGTAGGACTCAGGCACCCATTATGACCATGACAAGGAGAGACGATAGGCTAGTTTCCTCATTTCACAGACAAGGACACTGCGGACTCAGCTGTATAGTTATGTCATACAGCTGTCTGAAATTTTGTTAGTTTATCAAAAGTGGCTTTTTAAATTTCCAAAAAAATAAAAAAATAAAAAAAAAACCCACTTGAGACAGGGTCTCTCGCATTCACTAAGTAGACCAGGCTGGCCTCAAACTCACAGAGACCCGCCTGCCTCTGCCTCCAGTGCTGGGATTAAAGGTGTGCACCACCACACTGGCTCAACACGGTTTCAAGAGAGGGGAGTAGTTCTTGTACCTATGGATAGCTATGGTTCTTGGGGGTGGAAAAGCCATCTTCTAGATACCTTCTGGCCACACTCATGTGTCTGGAGCTACTCTCCCAATATCAGAGGGGCCCTAGGCTCTTCTCAGTTATTTGCCCTCAGAAAATCCAAGCGAGTAGGACACACTGGCAATTCTAGCACACACCTGTAATCACATCACAGAGGAGACCCAAGCAGAACTGCTGTGAGTTCAAGGCTGTCCTAGGATACATAGTGAGTACTGTGCTAGCCTTACTTCAAAGAAAAAAGGAGGAAAAAAAATTAAAACAACCCCCTTCCAAAAAAAAAAAAATACCCAAGTTTACCAAAGTTTTCCCTTCTCTTTCCTTTTTCTTCTTGGGCATGTGTGTTCACTGTGTGCAAGTACATGTGACTGTGCAGACGTACATGTATGCACATGTGGAAACAGAGGTCAACTTCAGATGTTCTTGCTCAGGCACTGTTTTCTTTCTTTTTCTTTCTGAGGCAGGGTCTGAACACTCTCTGAGCTCCAGGACAGAGGCTTGTACCAACTTGCCTGCTCTGCCTTGTTTTTTTGTTTGTTTGTTTGTTTTTTTAAATGTGTAGCCCAGGGCTGGAGAGATAGCTCAGAGGTTAAGAGTACTGGTTGCTCTTCCAGAGGGCCTGAGTTCAATTCCCACCAACCACATGGTGGATCATAGCCATTCATAATGAGATCTGGTGCTGGTGCCCTCTTCTGGCCTGAAGACATACATGCAGGCAGAACACTGTATACATAATAATAAATAAATCTTTAGGAAAAAAAAGTGTAGCTCAGGCTGGCCTCGAACTCGTGATCCTCCTGCCTCTGCCTCCTTCAGCAAATCCTACCGGCGTGCACCACCACAACCGGCTTTTTTTCTTTTTCTTTCTTTTTTTTTTGGGGGGGGGTTCGAGACAGGGTTTCTCTGTAGTTTTTGGTGCCTGTCCTAGAACTAGCTCTTGTAGACCAGGCTGACCTCAAACTCACAAAGATCCATCTGCCTCTGCCTCCAGAGTGCTGGGATTAAAGGCGTGCACCACCACCGCCCAGCCTCTGCCTTGTTTTTAAGACAGGGTCTCACACTGGCTTGACACTTATTAAGGCTACAATGGCTGACCAGAAAATCCCAGGGTTTTGCCTGTTTCCACCTCCCCACACTGAGATTACAAACACATGCTATGATACCCAGATTGTTTTTAATTATGTACATGTGTGTGCCTGGTTATGCGCACATGAAGTGCAGGTGTCCATGGAGGCCATAAGCATCAGCTCTCCCTAGAGCTGGAGCTGCAGACAGTTGTCAGTCATCCAGTCTGGGTCCTTTACCAGCTGACTGACGTAGCTCTTTAGGCCCCCACCTTTTTTTCTTTACTTTTTGTTTGCTTGTTTTTGGAGTTTTTTGAGACAAACTTTTACAACTTAGCCCAGGCTGTCTTCAAACACATGGCGGTCTTCCTGCCCCTGACTCCCTGGTCCAGGGGTGGCACATGTGTACAACCATGCCCACGAGACAGAAGTCCTAAAGGTCAGTGTCTCTCATGAGCATATGTAATGTCCTATATGACAACAATCAAGGGAACATTCTTTGAGACAGGATCTCAGATAAGAAATAGGCTCAAATGTGTTATGTAGCTAGGGATGACCCTATACTCCTAGATCCTCCTGCCCCATCCCATGCCCTAGTGGGCATTGCCACTCCACATCAAGAACAGATTCTCATAGAAACTTTTATACAGGTCGGAGGCAATCTCGTGCCAAGACTCTAAGGAAGGTCATTCTGAGAAATGGTACTCACCCTCTCTGCCCTTGCACCCTCAGAAGACACAGAGAATAAGATGGAACAAAGCTCTGAGTTCCTCACCACTTACTAGAGCCTGGGGTTCAGAACATGTACAAAGTGATGGACAGGGAGAGCTCAGTAAACACATCTTTAAAAAAAAAAAATCACGTCAGGCAGTGGTGGTGCACACCATTAATCCAAGTACTTGGGAGGCAGAGGAAGGCGGATCTCTGTGAGTTTGAGGTCAGCCTGGTCTATAGGAGTTCCAGGACAGCCAAAACAACACAAAGAAACCCTGTCTCAAAAATACCCTCCCCTGCCCTCCCAAAAAACCAAAAACAACAACACCCCCCCACAGTGTATATTCACACACATATAGGCAAAACACTCATACACACTAAAAGTTTATCTATTTATTTATTTGGGGGGTCTTTTTCAAGACAGGGTTTCTCTATGTAGCCCTGACTGTCCTGGAACTCAAGCTATAGACCAGGCTGGCCTTGAACTCAGAGATTCTCTGCCTCCCTCTGTTGCAATTAAAGGTGTGCACCACCACACCACACCCAGCTTAATTAAATATTTTTTTTTCTTTAAAGAAACAAGTACAGATGAGAAAGAATATTTTTTGAAGACTTATGTGTATGAGTGTTACTTACATGTGTGTCTGTGCACTTTGTGCAAGCCTGGTGCCCTCGGAGGTCTGCATAGGGCCCTGGCCTGGATCCCTGAAACTGGGGTCAAGGATGGCTGTGAGCCTCCGTGTGGGTGCTCTGCAACAAGTGCCCTAAGCTTCCAAACCATTTCTCCAGTCCATAAATAAAATCTAAAAAATAATAATAAAAGGGAAGGAGGAGCGGCTCAGTGGTTGAGAGCATGCACTGCTCTTCTTGAATTTGGGTCCCAGCACGCAGAGACCAGGCAGGTCACAGCCACCTGTAAAACCAGCTGCAGAGGCCTCTGGCCTCTGTGGGTAACTGCACTCATGTGCACATACCCAACCATTATTAAAAATAGTAAAAATAAATCAAAACAACAAAAAGCAGATGCAGGGCTGGAGAAGCAGCTCAGCTAGTCCAGTGCCTAGTTACATGAAGTCCTGGATTTCTTCTCCAGCATCAAAGGGGTTTCGTCTCAACTCTGCCTCTGGCTCCTGAAAGTCTCTTGTCGTTTTGTGCTCCCGCCCCCCACCCAAGACAGGGTTTGCCTGTCCTGGAACTAACTCTTGTAGACCAGGCTGGCCTCAAACTCACAGAGATCTGCCTGCCTCTGCCTCCCAAGCGCTGAGATTAAAGGTGTGCGCCACCACCGCCCAGCAGGTTTTATTTATTTATTTTTTTACCCAAATGCCCTATCAGATTCTGTCTATCCCCTAAGTCCTCTGTTTGTGTTACTTCCACCTACCTAGCTTTGCGCGATTAAGAGGCCTGAGTGACTGTGGCTTGTTCCCCACCTTCCCTCTGAGCACTCCCAGGACTGAACTGCAGAGCTCAGGCAGCCTCTGCCCCCTTTCGTTACACTCTGTCATCACGCTGTGTATTCCTTATTGCCTCGCTGCAGCTGAGAATTTCCTTACTTTTGTTTGCTTGTTTACTGTCTGTCTATTCAACTAAAAATGCAAGCTCCATGAGGGCAGAGGTCTTGTCTGGCTGGGTAGCTGCTGGCGCTCCTGTGCCTAACAACCTGCCTGATTCACACTGAGAAGACAGAACCTGTGGCAACTCCTACAAACCACGTGCAAAGCACTGAGAAACCTGAGATAACAGTGGCTTCTGGGCATTCAAATTATAGGACTGCACACAAGAATATCCGTGCACAAAGGGTTGACACACCAGGCTCTCTGTGCTGCATGCAGAGGCAATTTACTCTCAGTTTATATACACAGCTCCACTGTGCTTAATTACCCGCTTTCTCTGCCTATAGCTGATTTAAAACAGTAAACAGGAAGGAAAAGGAAGGGGGCAATGCTGTCAAAATTAGCCACCGACACAGCAGGAAACAAAAGAGGAAGGACTTAAAAGTTATCTAAGTCTCAAAGTCAGGTATTTTGGGACCATCGGATGGATTCACACCGGCAGTCCCACTCTTCGTTGGCACAGCTGTACAATGAAGCTTGAGACGGTGGTCACCATCCTCATTCTCATTAGAAAGTGGTTATTCTAATCTTGGCTATTAGCAACTGCTAGGTATATTATAGGTGGCAGTGGATTACAAGATGTACTTCAGAAATGTTTTCAGCAAAAAAGTAAAGAATGTTTTAGTTTCAGAGAAAGCTTCAGTCATGTGGGAGAACCCCCATTGGCAGCAGGTAACTAAAGTTTTGCTAGTCTTCCATTCACTTGTTCTAAGTCGCCTTGTACAAATTACTCATATTTTGAGACTCAATGATAAACCCTCATAATTCAAGTGACTAGTGCCAGGAGTTCAGAATGGGATTTCAGGGATTCCGTGAACCCCAAAAGTATTCTATGTAGAAATGTTCTATGATTTTCATTAGGTTCACAAAAAGGGCCCAAAGACCAACAGACTCCAGGCTTACATCATTCCTTCTTCCTGGCCATTATCTCTGTAGACTTAAGAAACAGCTGATTTCAAAATTCAGGTTCCTAGCTCTGTGGCCTTGGCATAGTTAGTATCTCTGCCCCTGTTTCATATCTAAAAAAAGAGGACACCAAATCTGTTACATTTAGGGAAGGTTAAATAGACAAATATCCAAGAACCACCAGAGTGCCTCAGTGCTAGCAGCTCTGCCCACATGAGCAGGGTAACCAGCCGTGGACAGGGCAGCAGAGATGCTGCTGCTCACAAACGCTTCTGGAAGAGCTACGGTCTGCAGACTTCCACTGTCACACAATTATTTATTAGTAGCCTCCTGCCTCAGCCTCCCACTGGCTAACAGTACAGGTGGCTGTCACTAGTTAACAACTCCAGGGACTATTGGATAATCTGAGATGCTTTCTCCTATGTTTTTAGGACACCTTATTCTTTTATTGTATTGGTCCCTAAACAATGTTTTTCTTTCCTTTCTTTGGTTTCCCTCCTGGCAGGCCTGAATTCGTTATGTAGACCAGGCTGGTCATGACTCAGAGATCAATACCTGCTCCTGTCTCCTGAGTGCTAGAATAAGCGCCTACAGCACCATGTCCCAGCCATTTTTCCTCTATTTACCCATGTGTGCACCTACCTGAGATCTTAGGAGCAGCAATGAAAGAGGTACTGCATGTAAACTAGTCAGTGTCTGACACACGATAAATCATCAGTGGGTGGGAGGCATTATAATGATCATCACTATGTGTGTCAAGAAATGTTTGGTAAGCTGGAAAAATTGCTCAGTGGGTAAAGGCACTTGTCATCAAGCCTGACAACCTGAGTTCAATCCGTGAGACCCAAAGGAGAGAACCAACCCCCAAAGGCTGTCCTCCACACATACACTGCACACATGCACACATACTCCCAAAGACTGTCCTCCACACATACACCAAAGCACACACATTCCCAAAGACTGTCCTTCACACATACACTAAAGCACACACATGCACACACACTCCCAAAGACTGTCCTTCACAATACACTACACACATGCACGCACACTCCCAAAGGCTGTCCTCCACACATAAAGCACACACATGCACAGGCACTCCCAAAGACTGTCCTACACATATACACTAAAGCACACACATGTACACACACTCCCAAAGACTGTCCTTCACACATACATGTACACACACTCCAAAGACTGTCCTTCACACATACACTATGGCATAGGCATGCATTAATTATGGCACGTCTATGCACACAAATACATATATAAATAAACGCAATAAAACTTTTTAAAAAAGAAGTACATAGCAAGGTATAGCACAAGATGGGTCTGTCAGTGCCAACCTCGTCCATCCCATCCTGCCCGACTCATACCTGAAGTGCACTATGGTTCATCTGAAACTGCAGGATTGCCTCACAGAGGTTCCAAAATGTGTATTCTGGCCACAGAACAGGCTGGAACACCAGGCAGGAATGAGAAGTCTGGTAAAAATAAGGAGTAGGAGTCAGTCACAACACGGAACTGCACTGCTGGTCAGTCTTCCAATGGAGGGCAGGCTGCATGGGAAACGGCCTAAAACAAGATGGCACAGCTTTCCAGAGGCCTGGATGTTCCTGCCATCAGCCCATTTCCCTCACCGTTGGGAGAAGGACCATGAGGCAATGAGATCACCTGCCTGTGGCAAGGCAGAACCAGATTAGGTAAATGTTTATACCAGGTCTTTTCCTGTTTTTCTTTTTGTTTGAGAGAAACTCTCACTGTGCAGCAATGGCTGGACTGGAATTCATCATGTAGAATTCAGGCTGTCCTGGAACTCACAACTGATCTGCCTGCAGCCTGAGGTCTAGGCCACTATACCAGCTCCACCACATCCCTAAAAGCCAATGTTAGGACTATGAAATAACATCTGGATTATGGTATTGGCTCGTGGAGGCCATCTGAGATGCACGCAATCTGATAAAGTCAGCCGGAACAGTAGCTGCTCTTGTTATTTTAAGTAGCAACAGTTTGACACCATGTTTAAGCCCAGGGGTTCTGGAGCCAAACCGCCTGGATCTACCATTACCACTGAACTGGCTGAGTTATTTAACCTCTCTGAGACTTAGCTTCAAGTGTAAAGGAAACACCAAGAGTCTGGTTTTATGAACTATGAAGATTAAATGTGCATGAAGGAAAGCTCAGACAGCAGAAACATGAACTATCATTACTAGAGTTGAGCTATCCTCAGTCCCAAATACTCCTGACAGCGAAGGCTTACTGTCTACTGCATTAAACAACCAAATGCCTCACAGGGGATAACTTGTTTGCCATTCTAGACCAATGGCACCTTCCCAATAGCTGCTACCAAGACACCAAGTACTTTCTCTGGAATACGTACACCCTTCCCCCCCAGACACACACACAGGGTTTTTCTATGTAGCCTTGGCTGTCCTGGAACTTGCTCTGTAGACCCAGCTGGCCTCAAACTCAGAGTGATCCGCCTGCCTCTGCCTCCCGGGTGCTGGGATTAAAGGTAGAAAGTGCCTTTGATGTTGTTAAGCTGTGAGACAGTCTCGCTGCATGGAGTAGACAAGCTGAAGCGTCTCCTCCTTCCTATCGCTGCAATGGCTTGCTCAGAGTCCAGACTCGCCCAACAGTTTCCCGTTTGCAGAGAGCAGCAATCGCTGCTGAGTTCACAGCAACATTTCCAGCATAGAGGAGGAACTCAAGTGACTTTTCTGAGCAAACAGTCAGCTTTTGTAGATCACTGCCACTGCTAAATCTCCTTTTTTCAAGACTTGGGATTGTTTCATCGGGTAAGTCCTCTTCTTTGCCAGTGTGACTCTCTGTCTTTTTCTTTCCCATCTTCTAATTCCTTCCCTCTCTCTTCCCTTTTGTCCTCCCCCAAAAGTTTCAGGGATCAAATCAGAGCATTGAGCATGCTCGACAAGCATTATAACAATGAGCTACATATCTAGCCCCATTGCAGTTTCTTAAATCTCAGCTCAATGAAAACTTTTAAAACGGGATCTGAGTAAATGGCTACAGAACCATTAAGTACACTGTATCTCCTTAAAGATACCCAAAGACTAAACAAAAGCATTTTCAGTAGCTGGCTGTCAGTTTGTGTGTGTTTGTGTGTAGAGGTCAGAGGTCAATCTTGGCTATTGTTCCTCAGACATGGGCTCTTTCTCTGGGACAGGGCCTTGCAGATCAAGGCTGGCTGGTCAGGGCTCCAGGGCTCCTTCTGTCTTCACTTTCTGAGCACTAGAATTTTGAGTGTGCTCCATCACAGCAGGCGTTTTTAAGGGTGCAGGCTCAAATTCAGGTTGTCATGCTTATGCACCAAGGATTATCAAATGCACTATCTTCCTAGCCCCTCACTTTTAAAAGATCAATCCATTAAAATTTCTGGACTTTGACACATGAGATATTTCCAAGCTGAGTCTCCCTTAACCTTTCCTTCTTTCTTTCTTTTCTTTTTTGTTTTTTTAGTTTTTGTTGTTTTTTTTTTTTTTAAGACAGGATCACTCTGTGTAGCCCTGGCTGTCCTGAAACTCCCTCTGTAGACCAGGCTGGCCTCAAACTCAGAGATCTGCCTGCCTCTCTCTTCCTAGTGGTGGGATTAAAGGTATGCACCAAAATGCAGAGATTTTTAAACAACCAACAGTCCTAATTGAATGCGAACTTTTAGGGACTACCTATGCTGGGATAACTGAGCAAAGAGACAACAGTAATCCTGAGAGTTTGGCTATAGTGTTAAGTCTCAGGAAATAAGCCTGCAGAGATGTAGCCCATGTTCTGAAGAGGAGACTACTAACAGAAAGGTAAGGTTCTTGCTGTGCTAGAGTGACTACCAGGTTAACCAAGGTTTCAAGGGCCCATTCCTTGAAAAAGAGCATATGGGAAGTTTCCATTAGGGTAGACGGCTTTGTTTTCTCTTTAGGACAAAAGCCCTGAATGTCAGAGAGCAAGAACCACATCATATGCCCAGAGTCAGGTGAGGAAAGAAAAGTACATGCTACCAACAGCCTAGAGGGATTGTTCTAGATGTTAGCCCTCTGCCCCTGCTCACACAATGGTGCTCAATATGAATGAGTCACTCTCATTCAAGGGTTTGGGTACGGTTCTAGGGTTCAGCCTAACACCCAAATAACATGCTCCAAACGACCCACCTGCCAGAGTAAGAAGTCACTCAGCCGCACTTCTCCGGAGGTCCGTATCAAGATGTCGGGATGAGGAGAGTGGCTGCTATAGAGGCACTTATCGAGCAGAGTCTCAGAGACATCACTAGGCGGTCAGGAAACAGAAGCACACAACTCTTTCTGTAGTACTCTCTTGGTGAACTTCCGTACACAGCCTCGCAGTTTATAGGCCATCATCATATGCATTTGCCAGTAGATCTCCAACCCCAAGGATAAGTCTAAATCTAAACAACCACATACAATCCTTTTTCTGGGGGTGGGGGCATTACTGGAGATTGAACCCAGGGCCTTGGTACATGCAAGGCAAGTATTCTAACACTATACTACATCATCTATGCTCTATGTAGGATATTCATAACCTGGTTTTATAGATATGGAAAAGTGAGGCTCAGAGATGAAAAATTTGTCCAAACTCATTTACCTTCAGGCCTAAAACCAGATGTGTTCACTAGACTGTTGTTCTTCATTGACATTTTGCTTTTAAAAGGCACCCTGTGACCTAGCAGTGTGAGGTTTCTGTCTTTTTTGTTTGTTTGTTTGTTTGTTTAGTAAAAGCTCAGGATTTTATTGTATTCCTAACAAGTTCAGCTTAGAATCAGATATTAGCCAGTATCTTCTTTGCAACTAGGTTTTCTTCTTCTTCTTCTTTTTTTTTTTTAAGAAAATTTAACCTTTATTTCTGTGCCAATATTGCTCCCGCCAATATGGTGAACATTCCTAAGACCTGCAGGATGTTTTGCAAGAAATGTGGCAAGCTCTGGCCCCACACAGTGACACAGGACAAAGCGGGCAAGGATACTTTGTACGCCCAGGGCTAAAACTCCAAAAAAGGTTCTGCTGAGACTGGAGTGTGTTGAGCCCAATTGCAGATCAAAGAAGATACTGGCTAATAAGAAATGCAAGTATTTTGAATTGGGAGGTGCTAAAGAAAAGAAAGGGCCAAGTGATCTAAGCTGATCTTGTTAGGAAGACAATAAAATCCTGAGCTTTTACTAAAAAAAAAAAAAAAAATTAAGGTCAGGCAATGGTGGCACACACCTTTAATCCCAGCACTCAGAAGGCAGAGGTAAGTAGATCTCTGTGAGTTCGAGGCCAGCCTGGTCTACAGAGCAAGTTCCAGAATAGGCAGGGCTACACAGAAACCTTGTCTTGAAAAACCAAAAAAAAAAAAAAAAAAAAAAAAAAGCAAGGGTCCTAGGTTCAGATTGCCCTGGCAATCACATACGGTTGTCTTGACTACATGGTCCTAATGCCCTAACCAAGGTATTTTATTTATTTATTATGTATACAATATTCTGTCTGTGTGTATGTCTGCAGGCCAGAAGAGGGCACCAGACCCCATTACAGGTGGTTGTGAGCCACCATGTGGTTGCTGGGAATTGAACTCAGGACCTTTGGAAGAGCAGGCAATGCTCTTAACCTCTGAGCCATCTCTCCAGCTCCCCCAACCAAGGTATTTAAGACCTGTATAATCCACATGATCCACTGAGCTCCCTTATCTTTCACATAAGCACATTCGCCCTATCTACCATAGGTTATACTAAGAGTCAAATGAAATGACCTGAGTGTACCTTGGAACTATAAAGTGCCTAAACAAATAAGAAATAGTAATAACATTATTTCTAGCCTCATTGCCTCGTTTTGTGACTTTGAATAGCCACTCAGAATCTGAGTTTTAAGTCTCTCACAGGTTGCTGCTACCTGCTTCAAAGCTATGGGCAGAATTTACATAGGAAAGGAGGGAAGGCTAAGGGAAAAGATAAAACTGACCAAATGGAAACCAAGCATCTGTAGATTACAGTTAAGACAAATCCATCCCAAAACTGGCTGTCTATATGAAGACTGTTCAGAAACAATTCAGATTAATCAATAGTAAAAATGCCAGTATTCACCAAAATAAAACAGACACAAGGGTTGGAATGGTAGAACACTTATCCAGCATATTTAAGGTTCTAGATTTGACCCCCAGCACTAGGCAGACGAAAAACAAAACAAGCAATCCTGTCAACCCTGGTAACAACAATGTGAACAGGCATCTCTAGCCCCAGCTCCAGAGGAGGGGATGAAGATGCAGACAACAGTTAAGCTCAAGGATTTCACCATTTGTTTTTGTTTTGTTGTTTGACAGGGCTTCTCTGTGTAGCTCTGGCTGTCCTGGAACTCACAGAGATCTGTCTGCCTCTGCTTCCTGAATGCTGGGATTAAAGGTGTGCATTACCATGCTGGCTGGATCTCACCATTTGTAATAATGAGAAATTAGAATCATCCCTCCAGCCTGTTAGTTGCTTTTATTGTTAGATTCCTTTGTCCACTTCAGCCTTCCTATAAGGCAGTCAACATACCAAACTGAAAGACCACAAGGCAGCTTTGCCAACTATGTAACTTTAGAAAAAGTCCTCTTTCTGCTTTTGTGTTCTCATCTTTAAAATGAAGGGCTAGGAAGGTGGCTCAGTGTGTGAAATTGTTGCTGACGACTGGAGGCTGGCTCTCCAGAATCTTGTAAAACCCAGATACAGTAAGTCAAGTATCTCTATGGGGAGAGGCAGACACAGTAGCAGTGACCCCATCTTGAGTGGAGAGGCGAGGAGCCACACATGGAGGCTGTCCTGACCGTGACTCACTGTGGCCTGCCGAAAACTGCCACACATAAATTAACCAGATAAATAAGATAAAACAACATACACATTATAGAGTCCAGGGAATAAAAGTATCTGAGCACTGAGTATGGCGGCAAATGCCTATAACTTCAGTATTCAGGAGGCTGAAGTAGAAGGATCAAGAAATTTAGGCAGTGCTCTCTGAAGAGCACATATATTAAAACTGGAACAATGCTGGGTGGCAGCTCATGCCTTTAATCCCAGCACTTGGGAGGCAGAGGCAGGTGGATGTCTGACTTCGAGGCCAGCCTGGTCTACAGAGTGAGGTCCAGGACAGCCAGGGCTACACAGAGAAACTCTGTCTTGAAAAAGCAAATAAATAACAACAAGAACAAAAAAACCCACAATACAGAAAATTCAATTGGTCCTTGTACTTACTCAGTAAACAGTCATATTATTATTTATCACACAGAGGACAGAGGACCACAGGAGGCCAAGCAGCTCCTGACTCCCTGACAGTTTACTGACCAACCCTAAGGGTCAACCTTATTCCCTCCTCTCTAATCCCAAACTAACAACTAGTAAATTTGTTTTGTTTTGTTCTTTGTTTTCTGAAATAGGATTTCTCTGTATGCCCTAGCTGTCCTGGAACTAACTTTGCAGACCAGGCTGGCTTCAAATTCATAGAGATCCACCTGCCTCTGCCTCCCAAGTGCTGAGATTAAAGGTGTGTGCCACCACCTGTTAATTTTATTTCTTAAAAATAAATAAATAAAAAGTCTTTATCCTAAAGAAAAAAGGAGTTGGATAATAGCTAATAGTACCAAGAGAACAGAAAATTTAGTTATTTGGTTTAACCTCATTCTAATAACACTGACATAAAAGTAGACTTGTCTCAATTTGGAATACAGAGTACAACCTAGGCCCTAATGAACTCAGTATAAGCTGAGAATCAAGCTGCAGAAGGTGCTGGGCTGAGATGTCGGTCTCGACCCTGGTGATTCTATCTACCCGCTAACATGATAGCCCCATAGAGGCAGATTGCAAAATGCTGGAGTCAGGAAGCCGGTTAGGAAACACTTCCTGGGAGGTGGGCAAGACATAAGACGAGTGGACACTGGAGCACAGCGTGAGGTTAAAGCATGCTGCACCGGGGTCAGATCAGAGGTCCCAGGAGCAAATACATGTTAAATCTGCTTGCTAAGTTAGTTTTCCTTCTAGCATAGATAGTTTCCACTATCACTTCAATTATTATTTTATACATTATAAGACTAGTCAAACCATGAATCATAAAGCATAATATAATGAACAACTATGAAATTACTCCTAAGCTAATTACCAATAACTTGCATCTACATATGTATGTTCTCATGTTTTCTCTGACTCTCTGAGGCTAGGAAGTACAAGAAATTGAACCCAGGAGCTTGCACATACTAGGGTCAAACATATCCCCACCTCTGTATGTTCCTCTCTAGCCCTAACTGCTTGACCCGTCCACTTAACCAATGTTTCAGTTTCCCCCACCAGCCAATCTCTAATCTACAACTTAATTAGCACTGTCATGCCAACTTGTGCCCACCTCCTTCTCAATCTCTATCAACAAATTTCACCTTCTGGGTCCTGTAACACACACTGCCCATCTGTCCTACAGGCTCACAGATAGTTCCTCAGAATGCCACCCTTGGCCTTCTACTCACGGCAGACTTTCTAGCTCTCTCTTCCTCTCTGTACCCCATCAACCTTCCTGCTGGAGTCCCTCTGGTCCTGACGCGCCCTGGACCACTGATCCCAACATCTTTGTTGTGTGACAAGCCCAGAACCAAACTTGGCTCTGTTCCTTAAATGGGATCCTGTCTAGGGTTTCCAAGCACAGTGGAGGGCACCAATGTCCACTATTAAAATCCATGGGTCAATGTGGAAGCCCACCTCGACTAAAGATCAGAGTTCAGGCCTATCCTTGCTCCTTCAAGGTTACGGAGGTTTGACTTAAGGTGTGGCTACTAACAAAGTATCTTGACCTACAGCGCGGTTACTTGGTGTTTGGGTATTAAAATGGCCAAAAGAGGTAGGTCCGTTCCACCTTGAACAAAGGTCAGAGAGTTCAAGCCTATTCCTGCCCCTTCAAGGTTGTGACAGGAGGTTTGACCCAGGTAGTGGCTACATAGAGGAAGCGTGGCCTAAGGTGTGGTCTGTCCTGCCTAAATAACAGAATACTTAACTCAGGTATCAGTCGCTTGAGGCTTCAGGTACTGAGGAGGTGCTGCTCTCTTTGTTCTTTGTATCATACTAAAGCAGTCTTTTGCCTTCTCCCCCCTTTTAGGATTAGGATATATAAGCATATGGAAAATAAATGCAGAAGAATTTAATATTCACCGATTGCCCTCCCGGTTCTCTATCCTGTGTCTCTATCTATTTCTTTTGTATTTCTGTTTTGTGTGCCTGGTGTTTCTAATCCACATGCCCCCTCCCTACCCTGGAACATACGAACCCTGTCGAGGTTGAACCCCAACAGATGTCGCTCCAATGTGGAACCCTAACAGGTCAAACATCCTGGATAACATATCCTTTCTCCAGAACCAGTCCATTGAGTTCTAATTCTTCCCCTCAGTACAGGTTGCTTTGTCCATTCCAGCACCATGACAATCCAAGCTCCCTTCGAATGGCACCACTATTCAAGAGTTGCTATGACCAAGACTCACCTCATTCATAGCTCCACCTGCCCCCTAGTTACTGCTGCTTCTTCCCTCTTAGGTCACTTTTCCCGGAGGAAGGCCTTCTCCACCACGTCTATTCCATTTATCATAAATCCTTGCAGCACCATGACCAGTGCCTTTGTGATATGTGTGCTAATTTGTATCTTGATTAACGTCTGTTTTCTTTACCAGAGCTCCAAACACAGAAAAAAGTAGATCTTTGTATTCTCACCACATATCTCCTTATATAGAGCAATGTGCTTACCTAAAGCTGGTCTTACAAAAATGAATAAATAAACCAGGCGGTGGTGGCGCACGCCTTTAATCCCAGCACTCGGATGTAGGAGGGTCCTTCTGTATTTGGGTTGCTTTCACTGGTTAATAAAGAAACTGCCTTGGCCTTTTGATAGGGCAGGACTTAGATAGACAGGGAAAAGAGAACAGAATACTGGGAAGGGGGCAGAGTCAGGGAAAGCCGCCCGCCATGAAGCTCCCAGGTCAGACACACTGAATCTTTCCTGGTAAGCCATGACTCGTGGTGACACACAGATTATTAGAAATGGGTTAAACGAATATGTGGAGAGTTAGCCAATGAGAGGCTAAAGCTAATGGGCCAGGCAGTGTTTAAATAAATACAGTTTCTGTGTAATTATTTTGGGCACCAGGAGCCAGGCGGGACGGAACAAGGGGCCCTGCGCCAGGGAGCCAGGCGCCAGGAACGTAGCGCACGCCTCTTGCAACACTCGGAAGGCAGAGGCAGGTGGATCTCTGTGAGTTCGATATCAGCCTATTCTACAAGAGCTAGTTCTAGGACAGGCTCCAAAGCTACAGAGAAACCCTGTCTCGAAAAACAAAATAAATAAATAAACAAATACATACATACATACATAAAAGGTTGAGCCAGGCATAGTAGCAAGCATCCTTAATCCTGGCACATGGGAGACAGAGGCAGGCAGACCTGGTGATCTAAACAGCAAGTTCCAACCAACCAGGGCTGCATAGTAAGACCCTATATGAAAACACGAAGAAAGAAAATAGCACTTTGTGGGGCTGGAGAGATGGCTCATGGGTAAGAAGGACTGCTACCCTGCCAGACAACTGAGCTCAGTTTCCAGGACCCACAGGCAGCTCCAGCTCCAGGGGATCTGACGCTTCCGGCCTGGGGGTGCCCTTTTGGCTAAGCACTAGTCATTTCTTTAAAAAAGGACAAACAAAACAAAATAAAATAAAACAAGGCGAACTGTCTTGTTTGTCCACGTGATTTCCAAGGTCACCCACCTACTAGGCAAGTGCCCCACAAACAAGCCCCAGCCTCCCTGTGACTGTGCTGCTTAGGCTGTCAACTGCCCAGCCCAACTTCATGACCGCAGTTTCCAGCCAATCATATTATACTAGAAAAAGAAATCAGAAAATTGCCTGCATCCCAAGAGCTCATATAATAAATATAAAAGACAATGACTCTGGAATTGGTGGCTAACCTTGGATACGCTACTCACAGTAGACAATGACTCTGGAACTGGTGCTGACCTCGGATATGCTACTCACAGTTTTCACATCGATAAAATAAAAAGAAGTCCTCTGCGTGGTGGTAGCACACACCTTTAACTCCAGAATTCAGGAAGCAGAGGCAGGTGGATTTCTGTCAGTTCAGGCCAGCCTGGTCTACAAAGTGAGTTCCAGGACAGCCAAGGCTATGCAGAGAATCTCTGTCTCGGAAAAACAAAAAACAAACAAACAAACAGAAAAGGCTGGACTGTCTCACAGTAAACAGGGAACATGACACATCACCTCAATCATTTCTGCTACCATTTATTTTACTGTCGTTATTACTAATTTACTAATATTATCAGAAACAACATTAGACGGGCCAAATAGACAGATGGCTTCAAAAATTCCTCCATTCCTCCAAGCCTTAATAATTAGGATTCTATTATGCTGGTAATTATTAAAAATTTCCCTTCCTAGCCAGACGGTGGTGGCACACTCCTTTAGTCCCAGCACTCTGGAGGCAGAGATAAGAGGATCTCTGTGAGTTCAAGGCCAGCCTGGTCTACAGAGCGAGTTCCAGGACAGACTCCAAAGATATACAAAGAAACTTTGTCTTGAAAAATAAAAACAAACAAAAAAATTCCCTTTCTTTCTCCCTCCACCCATGCCTCACAATATCTTAATCCTGTATTATGAAACTATAATATGAGAAGCCTAAAAGATTCTCTTCCAACAAAGCATACAAAAGAATGATTTGGAAAGTGTTAACAAGGGCAAGGAGGGTGTCACTTCTTACTGGACCGGACGGCCTTGGCAGCTGCTCTGCTGTTTCTCAGTGGGTTGTTGCTGTGCAGTAGATCCTAACCACTATTTGGGGAAAATCTCCTAAATCTTTTCATACATACCCCTGCTTTGAGCTCTGGCCAAGTACATCGCTCAGAAAAGGTTTTAACACTTGGTGGACCCCAGTTTTCCTATCAGCTACCAAGAAAGATACTCCAGATACCTGGGTTCCAGTAGACCTTGCTCCACTCCCCATGCCATCTCTCTCACAGCATTGGTGATCTCGTGACGGGATGTGTATGCAAAGCAGACGTTGAGGAAACACCTGAGGATGGCAGAAGAGAACAATTCACCAAACAGGGACAGGTTCTGATGGCCACAGTCTGATTCCGGAGTGGCTGTTCCCTGGAAGGACACAGGCACTTCGTGCTTACAGAATATTTTTGAAGGGTGAGATTGTGTGATTGTTGTATGATTTCTAAGAGTTCCTGGGATAAGCATGTTCTTCATTTAATTAGATCAAAACCAAATAATCTTTCTTTGCCTTCCTAACTGTCTCCCCCTCTACTGACAACCAGCTCAAAGGACAGAAATTTATGTGATATTAGTATAATCAAAGGATAGCAGGAGACTGAATATAAAATATAATCACTGCCAAACAGTATTATTTCAAAGCCACGCACAATGTTGTATGGAGTACTGAATTCTGTCCTTTAAATTTGTTCATGGGCCAAAGAGTGGGACAGAAAAGATTCTTGAGCTGGGTGGTGGTGGCTCACGCCTTTGATTCCAGCATTTGAGAGGCAGAGGCAGGCAGATCTCTGAGTTAGAGCCCAGCCTGGTCAACAGAGCGAGCTCCAGAACAGCCAGAGCTCCACAGAGAAACCCTGTCTTGAAAAACCAAACAAACAAGAAAAGATTCTTAAAAAACATAGAGACAAGGATTAAGCCGTTGGATTTCTTTTTGAGGCAGGGTCTCTCCATGTCATCCAGGTTGCCTTAAACTCATAAAGCCATTCCTGTTCCTGCCTATTGAGTGATGGGATTTGGGGTTGTACAACCACACTTGGCCTGTAGCTATCCCAACTCTTGTCAAGTTAAAGGATGTGTGGTGTGTCTGTACATGCACACATTGGGGGAGGGGTGATGAGGACCTGGGTTTGTGCATGAGTAAATCTTACGGCAGTTGTCTCCTCCCCAGGTGTGCACACACTGGGGGGCTGGGCACGTGATGAGGAACTGGGTTTGTGTGTGGGTAAACGTTACGGCAGCTGTCTCCTCCCCAGGGCAAGCAGCATCCCAAACTACTGACCCCTGGCTGGACTTCATGCCCAGCACAGACCGAGGAGGCTCTGGGCGCCGTCCTTAAGAGACGGCCTGAACTTACTTGTTGTAGCTCTTAGTAGCCTGGACAGCCTGTGCAATCTTCTCCTGGAGGTCCAAGGGCAACAAATGCAGATCGCCTAAGACACGGATACAAACCCCATGCTTCTTTAGCTTCTCCCTGATGGGGGAAGAGGAAGGGAAGAGGCAGCACTGTGACACGGCACCTGACGAGCAGGGGCAACTTCTTATGTCGCATCAGGCTTGAACCAGATCTGTCTGCCTTGAGAATACAAATGTGCCATATTCTAGAGAAGAAAGATAATAATGACAGCCGAGAGTGCATATTTGTAGTGTTAAATGATGGTCGAAATACTCTAACCAACAAATTCGATCCCTGCACCAGACTTGGAGGTACACACTCTACGTCCCCTTCACAGACAAGGAAACTGAGGCCCAGAAGACAAACTGTTCAGTAATCTGGATGGAAGCAAGGCCAGGTCTAAACCTGGGGCTCTACTTCAGAGTCTGCACATTGATCCTTCACAGCGCTCGTTCCCACAGTAACTCCACCGCACACAGTGAGTGCACAGCCTCTCTCACTGGCAATGCCATAAGGAAACCGGTGCTTTATGTTTGCGAAGCACAAGCTTATTAGTGTGGGGTAGGAGTCGTGGTAGGTCCTGAAGGATGTGACCCAGAATTAAAGGCCACATTCATGGCCCATCTGCCCTGTATAACCTTCAACCACATTTGTCAAAGTCTGTGCAACAAGAACCATTTACCTATTTTCGAGGATATACTAGATTATAAAAGATCAATATAGGGGGCTGGAGAGGTGGCTCAGAGGTTAAGAGCACTGGCTGCTCTTCCAGAGGTCCTGAGTTCAATTCCCAGCAACCACAAGGTGGCACACAACCATCTGTAATGAGATCTGGCGCCCTCTTCTGGCCTGCGCGCGCGCGCACACACACACACACACACACACACACACACACACACACACACACACACACACAATGATCAAATAAACCTTTAAAAAAAAATCAATGTACAGTCTAATCAAAGCAAAATTTGAAAAGACCTAGATTTCAATTAAAGTACTCCACTTTCGATGAACCTGAAGATATTCCTGGCTTCTCTTGAGTTCAACCCCTATTAGTCTCTCAATCTCCCCTACCTGTAAACTGGAGACACACAGCTGTGCCATTGTCCCCACAGGCTGGTAAAGTGAAAAGAAGGGCACAGGAATGTTCATTCTCAGAGAACAGGCAAAGAAGTACTTGAGGTTTACTGAGGAACTGCAAAGGCCCTGGAGGAGCCAGGACTGGGTTCCCAACTGGGCTCTGTCCCTAACTTTCTGTGGCCACCTACAAGGCCCTCTCTTCTTTACACAGGGATTTAATGTCCAAACAATAAATACAGGCAGACTAGTAGTTTTGTTTTTCCTGTGTGTGCATGTGGATAACCTTGGGTGTCACCCTCCTGAATAGGTTTCAGATAAAAGAGCTCAGGGCTTGGGGGAGGGGGACATTTTCAATATGGACAGCAGCTTACTGTTCTTCCATCAAGCAACTAAACTTCTGTCGGGCTAGATCCAGTAGCCCGTCAACCTCATTCTGGGAACGTTTGAAGTTCTCAATGCTGAATGCATAGACAGTCACTTCTAGGATGCCCAGGTTCAAACACCAGCGTAGAGTCTGAGGGAGAAAAGGTAAAGAGTTAGGACTTGGGAGGAATGGGGAGAAGTAAGCAATGCTTCCCCGCTGAGTATGGTTGCAGCAAGGATTTTTTTCCTCCCCGACATGTAAAGCGAGGGCAACGTCAGTACTTATGTTAAAATAACAAACTAACTAGGAAGAAAGTCACCATTCAAGAAACTGGAAAGCCTGAGGCTGCCTATGGTGGCTCAGTTCTATCATCCCAGTATTTGAGAAGCTGGGGCAGAAGGATCAAAGCTAGCCTAGACTATGTAATAAGCCCCTGCTGCAAAATAAAGAAATAAATAAAAATAAACAGAAAAAATTGCCCCAGGCATGCTGGTGAACATCTGGGAGGTGAGGGCAGGAAGATCATGGGTTTAAGCTCAGCCTGGGCTACAGTCACCTTGAGGCCACCCTGGGCTACATTCACCTTGAGGCCACCCTGGGCTACATTCACCCTGAGGCCACCCTGGGCTACATTCACCTTGAGGCCACCCTGGGCTACATTCACCTTGAGGCCACCCTGGGCTACATTCACCTTGAGGCCACCCTGGGCTACATTCACCTTGAGGCCACCCTGGGCTACATTCACCTTGAGGCCACCCTGGGCTACAGGAAACAAAAAAACCGATCTGCATTTTATCCCAAAGCACTTTTCAGCAAGAACATAAAGTTCTACCCAGCGATTCCATCGTGGACTCATAGTGAACTGCAGGCCTCTCTGCGGAAAAGGATTACAAAATCATCCTGACAGGGCGGCCAAGACAAGATACAAAAGTGAGGAATTACTGCCAGGAACAGAACGTCTTGATGCCTGCGGCGCGAGGCTGGGAAGTCCGAGCAGAAGCAACAACTGGAACGCTGGGTGGGACTGCACTGTGGCAAAGGCCTTCCTGTGTTTCACTTTCCAGATGACTATCTGCAAGTGGACTGTCGCTTTCATCTACTGCATACACGCATATCAGTTGGCTCTGAAAGCCAAACCACGTCAAAAGGAGCTTCTGGGAGCAGTGACGCAGCACAGCGAGCTGAGGCCAGAGGACCCTGAGTGTGAGTCCGATGCGTAGGGAGGCACTCACTTTGTTCTTGGTTTTTTTTTTTGTTGTTTTTTTTTTTGAGACAGGATTTCTCTGTGTAACAGCCCTGCCTGTCCTGGACCTCTCTCTGTAGATCAGGCTGGCCTCGAACTCACAGAGATCCACCTGCCTCTGCCTCTCTCAAGTGCTGAGATTAAAAGCATGCACCATCACCACCTGACTTGGCTAAAGTTCTTAAAAGTCAAAATAAGCTGGGCGGTGGTGGCGCACACCTTTAATCCCAGCACTCGAGAGGCAGAGGCAGGCGGATCTCTGTGAGTTCGAGGCCAGCCTGGTCTACAGAGCTAGTTCCAGGACAGGCTTCAAAGCCACAGAGAAACTCTGTCTCGAAAAACTAAAAAAAAAAAAAAAAAAGTCAAAATAAACAAACAAACGACTGTTGGGGAGGTAGGTCAGCTGGTAAAGTATTTGCCTAGCATGAACAAAACCCTGGGTTCAATGCCAGCACAATACTAAAGTCATGTACAATGCGCCATGCCTGTAATCCTAGCACTTAGAGAGCAGGGGATCAATATTGTCTTTGGTTACAGAATTTGAGGGTGCCTGGCTATATAAGACACTGTCTCTAAAATAAATATCACCACTTGTGATGTCTCATGCTTTAATCTCAGAACTCAGGAGCCAGAGGCAGGCAGAGATCTGCGAGTTTGGGGCAGCTTGGTCTACAGAGGAAGTTTCAAGCCAACCAGGACTACACAGAGAAACTCTCAAAAATAAATAAGCAAGCAAGCAAATTTCTGTCACTAGGATATAGGTAGAAAGGGGAAAAACAAAAATCCAAAAGCCTGACAAGTATAAAGTCATCAGAATGATATATGCAATTAGAAAAGGTGATTTTGACATTTGTGCATGTGTGTGTGTGAGTTCATGCCGAACATGAAATGTCTACGGCAGTTAGAGAATAAGTTGTCAAAGTCGAGTTGCTCCTTTCACAAGTGTTCCAGGGACTGAACTCATGGCAGACTTGGTGGCCTGCGCCCTTCCCTGCTGACCCATCAATTTTATAAATATTGAGACATTTAGTAGTAGCCCAGACGAAACACACAATAAAACAAGACAGTAAAATTAAAGACAGGAAAAGTCCAATGTGTGTTATTAATTCTAATATTCTGTGAGGACAACACATGAGTGTTGTCTCATGCCAGTATGAGACCCTTGGCTGGCAAACAAACAATACAACAAAACAAAAATCAAAAGTACTTAAGCCACAGCACCTCAGAGTTTCATTTCCAACTGCCATCTAGTGCAAATCATTCACCTCAGGTTCTGCTGCCCACACCCACCTCAGCAAGCTTGTTGAAGCCCTGAGAGTGGCCCTCCTGCCGTTCCACCTGGCACTTCTTGGCATAGCGACGGTTTCCATCCATTATGAATGCAATATGTTTGGGCACTGGGCCAGCCTATAGAATAAGACAAACGATGAGCCAATTTCATTCTCTTTGGGATAAAAGGGGAACAGTACATCCTGAACTAATAGGTTTGAACAATCAGATAAAATCCCTGGGCTGGCAAGATAACTCAGTAGGTAAAGGTGCTTCCTGCCCAGCCCAACAACCCAAGTTTGAGACCCAGGACCAGTGCACATACTAGGAGAAAAAAAAAAATGACTCCTACAAGTTCTTTGACCTCCACATGTGTGCTGTGGCATACATGTGCCTCCAAACAACATACATACATACATACACACACATATACACACATACACACACACTAAATATCATTAACATACTTTGAGATAAAACCTCTGAGAAAGAGAACTCGGTATACTTTTGTTTTTCAATAGTACAAAATAAAGCAGTTCACTATAATTTTTCCATCCTTTGGTCATATTCATCCCCCCCATTAACCTTTTTTTTTTTCTTCCCAAGACACGATTTCTCTGTGTAACAGCCCTGGCTGCCCTGGAGCTCACTTTGCGGGCCGGACTGGCCTCAAACTCACGGAGATCTGCCAGCCTCTGCCTTCCAAGTGCTGGGATTAAAGGTGTATGGTCTTAACCATCAACAGAGTAACGCCATAGATAGTATAAGGTAAAGTTGATGAAGTTTCTCAATCTTCCTAATGCTGTGACCCTTTACTACAGTTCCTCATGTTGTGGTGACCCCAACCATAAAATTATTTCCGTTGCTACTTCACCACCATAATTTTGCTACTGCTGTGAATCATAATGCAAATATCTGGTATGCAGGATATCTGAGATGTAGCCCCATGTGAAAGGATCATTCGACCCCTCCCCAAAGGGATCATGACCCACAGGTTGAGAATACTGCTCTAGGGAGACAAATTATCAGTTCACTCTCGTTCATATTCACGCTCTCTTTTCTTCCAAACTCAGGGTCTTGTGCATACCAAGTAAACATCCTACCAGCGAGTTCTTTTGACATTCTCAACGCCAAATTTTCAATTATCCAGAAAGAAAAATCTAACAGTCTATGTTGTCCAATGATATTAAGAGATCCTGGATTGCCTTTAAAAGTACAAAATAAGTCACTCACTCGGAAAAGTAAACACTAGAAATGCAGCCCTGCTAACTACATTATAATTTTAAGATTATCTTGTTTCTTTGCTAAAATCCACTTAACAATGGGATTGCTAACATTTAATAATGAATTTTAATAAGATTACCCAACTATCCAAAAGGTCAACTTGCCCTCTGGGCTACTGCTTACCTTTATGATATTGGCACAGAACCGTTCCCAAAGTGACAGCTCTCCTTCTTTGATCCATGACATAGTTCTTGCTATGTCAGAAATCACCCCAGAACAAAATACCAACCAGATAACCTTGAATAAATGAAAAGAGAGAGAGAAGTCATCCGTGCTTGCAAATAAATAAACCTGACTTTTAAGGCACTCTGTTGGACTTTGGCAAAAGGCCAGCATCTGAATCCAGAAACACGGGTCTACTCTTTCACCACTCAGGCCTGTACAAACCAATGCGAGACCTTTGGGACAAGGGGGTTCCCATTTTCTCTTCCTTCTTCTGTGCACTGATTTCTTCCAAATATACAGCCACACCACGGTGCCTACAACTTCCTACTCAATTCCTCCTGAAAGCCATTTCTCACTCCATGCTAACCAATCACTACACCCATCGGCAGTCGCACCCGTTACCTTGGTGATCTTAGAATCACTCCTCCGGCTGGCCCTCAGTGTCACCCGCGGCCGACTCCTCACCCAGCTTCCTCTCCCGCGGGTCTCTCCGTTCGCTCTGCACCTAGGACACCGTGGGAAGCCTACTTCTACCACTCCCGACGTGGCGCTGGAAGAACACGTCACCGCTGCGCGCGAGGACACACCTCCTCCGCCCCCGGTGGGCGCGGCCACGCTTTGCGCCTGCGGACTGGGAGGCGGTGGGAGCTCCGGAGAGTCGACCGGTGGTGCACGCTCCCGCGGGGGCGTGTAAACAGCGGGCTGGGAAAGCCGAGGTCACGTGATCCGGCGAGTTAGCGTCCCGCCGGGACGTCTGCCGGCATCCAGAGACCAGCCCACGAAACGTGCGCGGCGACTTCGGGTGGTGGGGCAATTAGCCGCGGGAAGGGGGGCTGTTGCACCTCAGAAACGAGTTTCTCTGTGGACGACCGCGGTGCTTTCGGAAGAGCCGCTAACATCGTACTGTCAGCAATCTTCCTGCCTCCGTCTCCAGCTTCTGGGATTATGGACGTAAACCGTGCAGGGCTGAAGTGGGCTTCTTTTAAAGCTCTGCTACAATTTCGTTCTAACGTTGTAATATTAGTGGAAAATGGTGGCGCACTGTCACTCAGAACTCACGAGGCTGAGGCCAAGAGGATTATTAACTCAAGGTCTTCTCTGCTACAGGTCAGCCTGATCTATATAGGACATTGTCTTTTTATTATTATTAATGTATTTCTGCTTATTGCCTTTTAGTGTTATTAATTGATCAGAAAGGTTTCTTGCTCTGGTCACTGTTCGGGCTGATTTAAAACATGGAGTTTTGTAATTTACAGATTCCCAAGATCCGCGTAAGTTAACTTAAAAGGCGGAATGAGCTTTACTTTACGATAACTGGCTGTTGCGTTGGGGAATATATCATAGGTGGTGTTTACCTAGCTTACCAGTTCAATGTCGGGCCCAGCATAAAACAGCATGGTGGCAGTTGGAAGCAGGAAAATTAGTTTAGGTGACCTAGAGTTTGAGGCTAGCATGGGCTTTCTTGGGAAACACAGCCTCGAAACTAAAGAAAAATAGAAACAACAGAAAGACCACAGTCAAGTGAAATCAAAAGCATTGGTTGTATACCAAATCTTGCAAAACTTCTGGATACCGAACATAACAAAATTGGGGCTATCCTGGGCTTCAGGAGACATCTCAAAAGTATTACCTGATGATACAGGTTTGGAAGAGGTTGTTAGTTCTACTTTCTCAAAGGTTAAAGCACAAAACTTCAAAAAAAAAAAAAAACCCTGAACTTTCCATGTCTGATGCAACTAGCATTTATTTCAAGTTGTACTCCCATCTGTCATAGAACTTCCGGCCCCAGCGATCCTTCTTACCTCACTTGCCCTGCGGTCTCAATGACACCGGGCAAGGAAGCAATGCTGCCTTTCAGTCCTACCTGATAAGCGTAGTTTTCACGAAAATGTGATTAAACAAAGCTGTAGCGATGAATAACCCATTCACCAGGTCTCATGCTTCCATTCTCCCCTTTGTGAGCTGTGAAGTTCCTGCTAATAACACGGGTGTTTCAAGAAGCCCGTTAGCTCACTGAAGCCCAGTAGTTAGCGTTGCTAGGTTTAACTTTTGGTACAATTAGTTAAAGGGTCACAACACCCCTGCTCTGCTAACAGGGTGAGGATTTATTTAATCCACTTTCTGTTAATACTTAGGTTTCCCTCTGGTCAAGTTCTTTTCTCTTTCTCTTCCTCTCCTTTGGAAAACATTTAAGCATTCATTAGAAAGCTAGCAAACTGTATCTCAAAATATTGGTTTACAGTCTTTGGCCTCAATTTCCCCAGTTCTATATGGTATTTTCCTTTTTGGGGTGTTGCAAGGGGTTAATTAGGATTTGTAAAGGGCTTTGAGGAGTAAAGGACAAAGTATTATTAGGGTCTCATGCCCTGAGCCCTGGCCCGGTCCTTTCATCCCAGCCAGGAGCACAGGCATCCCCATTCTTATGCATGCCAGGCCTCTAATCCCCTCTTGAATGTGGCAGCTTCCAAGGAAGGGACAAGAGGCCTTAACTAGAAACAAAAATCCAGTGTAATGAGGTGCTATAAGGGCTGAACTTTCAAGATTAATGGTTCTGTGCCTTCCCTATCCAAGGTGGGGATTATGCAGAGAGAAAAGCATCCTAAATATCTGATGAGAACAGTGTGAGTACCAATAAGTCTTTATTTTCCCAAGAAAGAAGGGAAGGGAAGTCAGCACGTGTTACAAAATGATTATACGATAGGAATATAAGTACCCGGGTACAGTAAAAGTCAATCATGAAATAAACACCCCTGTGGTGGGGCCACCAAAGCCCAAGGGGGCTCAGTCTCCTGCAGTTCAGGACAGAGAAGGAATCAGGGAAAGAACAGACAAGTACACACTTTCCCAACCCCTCCTCCCCATAAATTCAAAATTTCTCACAAAGCTTTGGTTTCTAGCAGTAAACATGGAGTTACATTCGTACGTCTCCTAGTTAACAATCTTGTGGCCACTTTGACATAAGTTTCTTGCACCTGCATTAAGTTCCTGAGTGACTTATACATTCATTTTCCCTTTTCTGATGTCTTCAGATGGAAGGCCCCACAATTGCTTCTCTCATAGACTAGGTCGGTTTGATTCATCCAAAGGCGAATCGCACCAAGAAATGGTCTTGCCAGGGAGAATGGGCTCACCTGCAATGCCTGCATTGACGAGGCTAAGGCAGGAGGATAGCCAAGAATCTGAGGTTAACCTGGGCTACAGAGAGACCCTGTCTCAAAATAAACAACCAAGACTCTTGACTGCGTTTGGGAACAAGGGGTAAGTGAGGTTCATGGCTTTCTCAGAATTCTTACATGGGTCTTTGAAGAGTTGTAGAGACTTCAAGAAGTAAATGTGTCTAAGTTTTCTTATGAGGGAGAAGAGGGCGGTATAGGAGCTGTTTTAAAGTCAGAGAATGTGGTCCAGAATGGGAGACAGGGGAAGAGAATATGGAAACCATGGTTCCAGAGGCTCACTCTGAGAAGAGCACTCACACTTAGGCTCCATGCTGTCATCTGGTGCAGAACTTTCTGTCAAAGATGCTTTGGCTATTTTTCTCTCAATACAAAAAGTTTTGTAAACAATAAAACCCCAAAAGAACATGAAGACCGACATCCTATTTACACAGCTAGGCCACCTAGCAGTCACCGACTCTGACAGTGAAGTCCTACAAAGGCCAGACGAACACATCAACTGGGGGGGGACAGCATTTGGGGGCGACGAGAAACCAGGATCAGACACACACACACCACCCAATGTGTTCTATTGCATTTGCCCCGTTTCAACACAGTGAGGTAGGTTTGCGGTGATCTCACAGCATGTAAACGAAACCCCCTTTTTCTTCCTTTAGCTATCAGCCATCTTACACTGCAGCAAGGCAGGACACTTGCCACAGAAGCCCACACACTCCTGGAGTCTCTCCGGAAGCCGAGATTGTGAAAGGCTAACGATTTGAGCCCTTGTTTCATGTCCCCATCCCTAAAAACCAGTGTGGGAATAAGGATGTTGGTCTTAACCAGAACTCAGTGGCAGGACACATCCTAGCACAGATGAGGCCCCAGGTTCAATCCCAGTATCCAAAAACCAATCAAACAAACAAACAAAAAATCCTCATCCTTATAAATTTGCATTAAAAAAAAAACAAAACCAACACTCAAGCATACATACTCGCACCCTGCTGTGTATGGCCGGGTAGACTAATCTGGTGAAGGGTGGATTTGGGATGGAAAATTACTCTTGTGCCTTTCACCTGGCCCAGCCTTTTGAGATCTCTGTACCACCTTTTCCTGTTTAGACTAATTTCCTATCTTTTGCCAAAATATGAGACCAAGTCATGTGCAGCTTAATTAAATCCTAGCCTCCTCTGAAACATCTTAAGATGGACAGAGGTTTTAAGGACTATATGGCAGAAAAGCCATCTGTAATCGGCAAAAATGAGGTAGTTCAATAGGCTGTGCATTCCAAATGGTTGGTCTCCATGGTGATCGAAACAAAAAGTATTCCTGCTGTGCAGACCTGGAGCTGCCAGCGGACTTATCCCTGAGATTGCTCGTGTACCTGAGAACACAGTGCAGGAATGAGGGCCTTAGATTAAAATATACAAAAATACAAACCGATTATTTATATTAAGAAAAAAAATTAAAACGCACAAGATACGTCATTCGCACACAAATAGTGCAGTTGGCATCCTGGAGAAAGTGGGACCCAAGGTGCAGTTACCCAAGGGAGTAAATAAATTAAAAATCACATTGGCCTGTGAAAGGGCTGGGAGTGAGGTAGAACAGCAGTCATCTCCAACCCCCTCTTTGCCTGCCATCACAACCCATTGCTAGATACCCGTTCCCAGCACCGCACCCCAGGAAGGGGTTGAGTAAGCAGGATGTGAAAAAAACCCTTGCCTGGCTCCTGAGAGTCCCTCCCACAGTGTAGTAGCTGGAGGGTTAGGTTCATTAATGTGGTATTATACTTGCTTCACACCGTCTGGCAAGGGAAATATCACACAGCCTTCTACAGAAGAACCTTCCTATTCCAGCCACTTTCAAAAGCATGTCGTTTTGGGTTAAAGCCTCAGCTAAAAGCATGCAGGTTCTAGGGTGGTTCCCCACAAAAACCTTCACTTGCCTTTAGATAAAGCATGGTTGGAGTTTCCATTGCCCCCCTTTCCCCCCCCCACCAAGGGAAGACAGGGTGATACTGGGAACCCCGGCCTGAGATACATAGCAGTGCCAGCTACCCGCAACCCACCCTATACCCACTTTCTCCGCTCTGCCCGATTGATGCCTCCTGAAACTCCCCGATAGCAAAAGAATAGCCCCCCCCCCCGCTCCTGTGCCTCAATTCTGGGCTTCTGGGAGCAGGGCAGGGCTGTGGATCTCTTCCTCTTCCTCCCGGAAGTAGGCAGGCTTTCCCTGAGACGTGGGGGCCTGCTGGGCCTTCAGTGGACATGAGGCCACCATATGGTTGATGCTTTGGCAGAAGTGGCACTTCTTGGGCTGGGGTGGCAGCTTGCATTCCTTGGCATGATGGTCCAGACCACCACAGTTATAGCACCTGGCACAAGACAGGATGATAAAGGTGAGGAAAACATGGGAAGAAGTTTGAAGCCCCTTAAGAGATGACACCCTCATCCATGCTTATCACTGTAATCACCCCTTCCCTTTATTATGCCCTTTCTAGATCTATTCGATGACCTTCAGACTTACATCAGCTGTGACACACAACTTGATGGATGGATGAGACCTCCCCTGGGTCCCCTGCAAGAGCAGTAATTACTCTTAACCACTGAACCATCTCTTCAGTCCTAGTTTTTTCTTTGCATTTTGGGACAAGGGTTCATTATAGAGTCCTGCCTTCAACTGGTGCCAGTCCTTTTTGTTCCTGCTCCCTAAGTCCTGCATGTACCACCAGACCTGGCTAAAGAAAGGATGCTTTTCCTTTCCTTTGGTGACAGGGTTTCTCTGTACATTCCTAGTTGTCTTGGAACTCACTCTTTGGACCAGGCTGGTCTCCAGAGATCCATCTGCCCCTGCCGCTGCCTCTGCTGGGATTAAAGGCCTGTGCCATCACCACCAAGCTAAGAGTTTCTAAAGCCAAATTAATATCACCTCTTTAGAGCTAAGAGGTTTTAAGCCCCATAGGAAAAACGCAGACAGTAACCAATTGGCGAGCCGGTAAGGAAACAGTAGATAATATATGTAACATCTTATACCATCGCTCACATACATATTCATGGTAGCCTTTGCTTCTAAAGTCAGTATGGACAGACAGTGTCACGCCTAGCAATAGAAACTAGTCCGAGGGCAAAGGGAGTTGCAAGCAACCATTGACTGCATTGCTGAAGCTTAAATTCACTGGTAACCGGATTCAGGTGGGACCTGAGGGAGCACCATCCCCAGCAACTTCTACAAGCCGCCTCTGGGCCATACCTGTCTCCTTTGGATCTTCGTTTCTGTGTGTTCTTCCCCTTTGGCCGCCGCTCACTCCCAATACAGAACACTCCGCCAGGGCCAGTGACACGGATGGATTCCAGACCCTTGGCAGACTTCTTAAAGGTGAACTCTACTGCCTCCCCCTCCTTGAGGCTTCGGAAACCCTCCATGTGCAGCTTACTCTAGCAAAGGGAAACACAAGATTTTACTATAAGACAAAACTGCGAACATGTTACCTGTTCCCGTGAGACAGGAAAGGAAGTTAACACACCTATTTCACAGATGAGAAAACTCAAGAGCTGAGCATGGCAGCACATGCCTGTCACCCAGTTGTAGGGTCACCATAAGAACAGCAAGAAATCGCCTCCATTCTTAGGAAATACACATTAAAATAATTAAACAGAAACATACGCTGTATTTATGGTTACTAAGGTGGCTTTTTTGTAGTGGCACTTGGGAGACAGAGGCAGATGGATTTCTGAGGTCAAGGTTAACCTTACCCATATATCAGAATGAGTTCCAGGTCAGCCAGGACCATAGTGAGGCCCTGTCTCTCCCCTCCACACATACCCCGCCAAAAAAACACAAACAGACAAATAAAAAACACACAGATAAAAGGATACAGCAAAGAGGGCAAAATGTTGATGAATCTGGGGGAAAAGACTGAGAATGTCTGTCTATTCCTGTAATCTTTTTTTTTGTTTTGTTTTGACAGGGTTTCTCTGTAGCTTTTGGAGCCTTTCCTGGAACTAGCTCTTGTAGACCAGGCTGGCCTCAAACTCCCAGAGATCCGCCTGCCTCTGCCTCCCGAGTGCTGGGATTAAAGGCGTGCACCACCACCGCCCGACCTATTCCTGTAATCTTTAAATTTGAAATCATGAAAATGTTACTGAAAACTGATATATCAGTTTCAGGGCAAGGATTAAATGCAATGTCATGAATAGATTCCAGGAATGTGTGGAGAAGCTAAGAGGTCTGGAACTCCATCTGTTGACCAGGCTGACTGTAACTCAGATCCACCTGTCTCTGCCTCCCAATTGCTGGGATCAAAGGAATTCACCACCACCCCACCACTGTCCAGTTCAAACTTATCTGAAGGAACTAAATACCTATTTGGTAAGAAAAAAGAATGGCAAGCCAGCATTATGACAGAGCACTAATCTCAAGGCTCAGGAGGAAAGAAGGAAGGTTCAAGGCCAGCATGGTCTCAAAACAGAACAACAAAAAGTCAGATACAATCAGACAAATGTACAAGAAGCTACTACTTAGGGGAAAACTGCACAAATCCAAGTGTGCCAGGTATGGTGGTGGCACACCTCTAACCACCCCACAGTGCCAGCACTCAAGAGGCCTGGACAGAAAGTACTGCTGGAGACCAGCCTGGGCTGCTTAGCTTCTTCAAGGTCAGAACACATTTTAAAAACTATTAGGAAGCTGGCAGGGTGTGGCTCAGTGGGTAAAGCCAGTTGCTGCGAAGCCTGAAAACTTAGTAATAAGCTCAGTCTCTGGGACCCATGAGACGGAAGGACAGATGTGGTCTTCTGACCTCCACATGTGGCATATACAAATTAAAAAAATACAAAAGCCAATAGTTTCTTTTGTTGTTTATGCCACATTTTGGTAACTCATCTGGGTACATTTTTGGATGAATTAATGAAGTTTGGGTTTCTGGTTTTTGAGACTATGCTGCTCAGACTGGCCTCAAACTCATGATTCTCCTGCCTCAACCTCCAAAGTGCCATAATTCTACGTGGATTCCTCCGCAGTGAGTTAGATTTTATCTTTTGACACCTGTGTTGCCCAAACTGCTCTCAGATTTGTGGGCTCCAGAGTCTCCTGCCTCTTGAGCAGCTGGGGCCACGTGTGCACACCTAGCAACAAGGAAACAGACGGTCAACTACTTGATTGGGAATGATGATCATGAACAGAAATAAAGTTTGCAGAGTCCAGCCCCTTTAAAAAGGAGCCTGAACCCCCATGCTCACGGCTACCACAATGGAGCCAGAACCCCTATGGCTCAGGGCTGCCGCAGTTAGCACAGACCAGACCCACTGTTTTAGTTCAGGAGGCGCACTTCCCAAAACAGTCTACACAGCTGGAACTACGTCAAAAAGACGTCATCTAGAACACAGGACTCAATGGTAGAGTGTGCTCATTTAGCAATCAGTGGCTCTCACTTCCTCAAGAGAAAAAAATGCTTGGTAGTACATTCCTCTGAGCCCAGCAGAGGCAGTGTATCTAAGGCAGCCTGATCTACACAGATGGGACCGCTGTGCACCTAGCCAGGACCATCAGAGCATTAACAAGGTCTACTGGTATTCTAGTCCTAGAATACTTCACACTAGAACTCTAGAAAAATCTGTTAGCCAGGTGGGGCACAAATTCCTCCATCATTCTAACTTTTGGGTTTTTTTTTTTTTTGGTTTGTTTTTCAAGACAAGGGTTTCTCTGTGTAGCCTTGGCTATCCTTAAACACAGAGATCTGCCTGCCTCTGCTAAAGGTGTGCCTCACCAGTATCCGACCTAGCTTTTGTTTTAATTTAGTTGATATTACACAAACCAAACCTCCTTCAAGGGTGCTGGTGAAGAAAAGCAGACTTGGGCACCATATCCATCCTCTAGGCTCCTCCGTGGCAACCTCATCAATTAGGCCTTAAGGGTCCTCAGCCAAATAGGTTAAGTCAAGGTTCTTTTTTTTCTTTCTTTTTAAGACAGGGTCTCACTAGGTAGCCTTGACTGGTCTAGAACTCAGAGATCCGCTTGTTTTTTAAGTGGTGTTTATCCTGCTATGTAGTCCAGGCTGGCCT
Source organism: Ondatra zibethicus (assembly GCA_004026605.1). Lineage (NCBI taxonomy): Eukaryota > Metazoa > Chordata > Mammalia > Rodentia > Cricetidae > Ondatra > Ondatra zibethicus. The sequence goes on from PVIU01010214.1 coordinate 41,181, forward strand.
TGAACTGGAGATCTTTCACCTCAGCCTCCTGAATGCTGGAATAACAGATATAGGCCCAGAGAAGACATCATAAAGAAAGCAGGGCATTTCAACCTAAACAAAGTCCAGATTCTGAAGGGCATGGACTTACTAAGCTTGCATTAAATACTTCAGGACTATTTGTAATTATTGCATCACAGAAGATATATTCTTTCACTTTTTATAAAGGGTGCTTGGGATTGAACCAAAATTATACACATGCTAAGCATACTCTACCAGGGTTCTCTCCTACTGTTTCACACCCACAGGAACATGCAGGGATGGTGACTTCCTAACCTACACTGCCTCAATCTGATGTGAGCAAGGAAATAAAAGTTTTACAGTGTTCAAAAGGACCCATCTCTCGGCCCCCACTGCACAGAAACCACCCGAAAACCAAGAGGAGCTAGCTAGGGAGGCACTGGGGGAGCCAGACCAACAAACAGCCTTCTCCAAGGGCGGGCAATTCCAGCTGTGAGCCAGCAGGTAGCTGGTTAAGAATTGAGTTTAGGAGCTTGTTCCCTCCTTTCTCATTTATAAAATGGAGTATACCCTGACTTTATGGTGAGGCTGAGGTTTTACACATGAAAAGCAGCCAACACTTCACCAGCCATGGGAAATCCTCTAGGAGGACCAATTATCTTACTTTCAGGCTAGATGGAGACGGGGTACCAGTAAGTACCAAGTATTGGGATGCTCAGATTAACAGTTTTTATTACTAACCATTCTTGGGAACTCAAAACAAAAAACAAAAACAAACAAAAAAAAACCCCAACCCAGCCCCTCTCTGAGATCCAGCTTACAGAGAGCAACACCTCCCTCTTCTACCCACTCTTAAGACTTGTGAGACCAAGGGGGACAGTATGAATGGTTAAGGCAATGAGACTGACTAACCCCCTCAGCTCTTCCACCACTAGAGATCTGCTTAGGACCGCCCCTGCAAGCACCTCAACATAAAAGCTAGGCAGGATTTAAACTGGTGGTCTCCAGGGATGGCTGCCCATCCCCTCCCCCACTCCTTTCTAAAACATAGTTTGAATTCTTCCCTTATCAGATAGGTAAATCAGTGTGCAGCCCCACCAAGCCAGACTCCCAGGGCCAGCATCTAAAAGGAGCCTGAAAATTCTTCCCACCCCCAACCACACACAAAGCAGGGCCCCGCCTCTCTCCCCATCCCCTCAAAAAAAAAAAAAAGGAGAAAAGAAAAAAAAAAAGGCCCTGGGGGGAGGGGCATGGCCTGAGCTCCCCCAATAGAGCCCAGCCCCAGGGAACAAAGGGTTGACACTGGTTGGTTCTGGTGGTCGGATTCCTGGAGTTCCAAGGCATGGATCCCCCTAGGATGGCTCTCTCCCACCCTCCCCCACATTCAAATCGGGACCAGTTCCTTCCTTCCTCTACACTATGGTGGGGTGAGAGGAATGGCTCAGAACCTCTCCTCCAGTCAGACCCCAGGAAGGGGAAGTTTGCTAGTCAACTAACAGCCATCTTCTCTCCGCCCCCCAGCACCCTCCATGTACCTCCAGGATGGACTAATAAAGAGGAAACTTCCCCTAGGGCGCCTTCTGTCAAATCCTTCACGCAGCAGATAAATATTTCAAGAAGAGGGCCAGGAATCCCATTTTCCTTTCGTTGTCCAACCTGTTGGAGTTAGTCATGGGGGCAGCCTGCGGGGGGCCACTGCTGGGGGTCGGGGAGTTACAGCATTTCCTCCCCCATGCTGCTCCTTTCGCTTACACACTTCCAGGCTTCTCATTCTGTCCTTTGAGGAACCCCCACCAGTCCCCACATCAAATACCCCACTCAAGTATCAACACCTGACTAAACCCACATATACCGTGTCATCTAAGAAATGTGGACCAAAAAAAGTAAATAAGCAAAGGGGACTGAGCTATGACTATCCTGTCTCTTATGGCTTACACAAACCATTTCACTCTGCCTCTCTCTTTGTGGGAGACTTTCATCGTATTCCACCCAGTTGACCAGGACCAAAAGAAGGGTTTCCCTCCTCTTCTCCAGCACCTTGGGACATTCCAGGTTTGGGTGACCCTATGCAGTTCTAGGCTGAGTAACCAAAATACATATCAATGCTCACTTTAGACTGAGCAGGGTGCTAAACACTCCTGTCAAAATCGTGCGGCATCACAACCAGAAGATTCAGAAATGCCTTGAAGGTCAGCGACGCGCTTAAGCGGAGAAATCTGACCGGAAACCCTAAGGAAGTGAGGAGAGTGGGCCAGTGTGTATTTGGGAGAGCCAGCCAGAGGGAGTGCCTGGGACAGAAGCCCCAAGAAGGAACTACAGATAGAAATAAGCACCTTGATCATAGTATCAAGAAAGGACAAGTGTTGGTCTGACTGCCACGAGCCTGGTCTTGCTAGGTAGCAAGGTCCAATAAAGGCAAGTCGGACATCTTTTCTTCTAGCTGTGCTTTTAAACTCCTAAATGCCTTTTATTTTGAAAGATTCAACACAGTGGTGACATTCTGGTGTCAAGGCTTCACCCAAGCCTAGCAGGTAGAGGCACAGGGCTTGGCATCATTAATGTTCTAAGGTTAGCTGCCATTCACCTCTGCTTAACAGCCCAGAACAAATGCTCCTCCGCAGCTCTCCACCAGATGGGGTATCAGCCTGCACAAGGCTCTGAACGCTCTGAACGGAGGGAACTGTCGGCACCTACACCTCGGCTCCTTCCTCATGGTAGTTTTCTTGGTTCTTCTATTCCTCAAGATGCTGGACATGCAAGGACAGTGAGCTCTCTTCCCATCTAACCCCGATCCTAGGCTATGAGCAAGGAGTGCAGGGTGCGAATGGGAATGAAAATCTTCCTGAAGTTTATGCCAGAACCACAGATGAAAAAGCCATCATACTGGTTTTCTAACAGCAACGTGAAATCATGCTTAAAAGGTCTGTACAATCATGAACGTTTCCTGCTGAAACCTCCCAGGCTTGCTGCTCTTCATGCGGGTGACAGTTTCACAGAAGAAAAAAAAAAAAAGGTTAGGAATGTTTGAGCCCTGGCTATGTGTGCCTTACACCCTGGAAACCACTGATAGTGCAGGCAGCAACCTCACTATTCACAAGGCAGGCATTTACCATATTGGAAGCTTTGCTTGGAACGGTGGCAAGGCATTACCCAGGATGTTCTCTGAAAGCATGCCGCTTCAAAGAGGACACCAAATATTCCAAAATGCCAAAATAACACATGGGCTTCTTTATACCAACTCTACAAAACCCCGTATTTTTAAGCTACCTTTTCCCACTGACATGGGAATGACAGGTAGTGTCCCTGGGCTTGATTCCAAGATGATCTTAATAAAGCCAAAGTTCAGGGGTTCGGAGTTGTAAGCTGTCAACATGTACCCCACAAGAATACTCATGGCACACTATATGCTGCCAAGCCATCCTAATCAGCACAGAAAGAAAGCAGCCTCATCTGCCACCTTCCCTCTGTCTCCTCTGGTGAAGACACTCTGTCTACTCCTGATCTTCCAGGGTTCTCTCAAGATGCCTTCATCTGTTTTCGTTTCCATAGTCATTCATTTAGATCAAGAATGTAGTATAGGGCTGGAGAGATGGCTCAGTGGTTAAGAGCACTGGCTGCTCTTCCAGAGGTCCTGAGTTCAATTCCCAGCTCACAACCATCTGTAATGAGATCTGGCGCCCTCCTCCGGCATGCGGGCCATACATGTAGGCAGAATATTATATACATAAGTAAATCTTAAAAAAAAAAGAAAGTAGTATAAAAAAAATCACCTAAACAGTTAGGTTCTTCTCTTGAAAGGACATTCACAATGGTCAGTTCACGCAGTATTATAAACCAGGAAGATCCTACACACTGTCCCACAACCCAACTATAGTATCCTAGACCTCCGGTTATTCTCTGCCATTCCTCAGGTACGTTGTGTAGGTCTAAGTCATTGTGGCTTAAGCAGTTTTAGCTTCAATTCCTGTGTCAATGTTGAATTTTTGTACAAACCCAACTTAGTTCATCATAGTCTTCATCTGGGCCAGACGGTAGTTGTGCACACCTACAATTCCAACACTGGGGATACATTGGTATGAGGATCGAGGCTAGCCTATGCTACGAAAGAGCCTGCCTTAACAAAAAACTATTCCTGAGAAGCTGCTGAAAACCAATACTTCCTACAAATCTTGGTGGCCTACATTTTGAGCCACAGGAAATCAGACTTAAACCAAAACTTAAAGTGCTCAGCAACTTTCTAACCATTTTGATGACTCTCCTGCTGTTTCTCAATTAGAAGTTATTCTGCCTTCCAAGAGAAAGATATCTGGCAAGATACGGAGACTAATCTAATCAATTCCCGACATAGATTTCAAGATCTAAAAGGACCTATGGCCGAATATAATGGGTATTAGAGAAACCTGTGTCATAGCCCCTGATCATCCTACTCTTATACTGGGAACAGGATGAGGCATATGCAGATCAGATGTAGGAGAGGTCAAGGCAGAGAAAGGAGTGTCACCAAACTATAGGTCAGCTTGGCTAAAGTGACTTCCAGGCCTGCCTGTCCTACAGTGTAAACTGCTGCCCCAAAATATAAGAATGTATGGAATGTGGATCAGCACAAGGACAGTCTCTAACAGGGTGCTGGGGGCCTCATCACCTCACACTTGGGTTGATTCTGATCCCCTCCCTTTCCATGGCATGACAAATGTCATCTTGAGTTGCTTCCCTTCCACCCCATCCCACCCCATGGCCAGAACAAAAAGTTCCACTGAACACTTCTTTCTCTGCCTCGTGGACACTCTCCTGAAGTAAACAAGTTTCAGAGATTACCTGTATCTACAACATTCCTCCAGCATAGCGATAACTCGGGTCACCAGCCTAAATTATGCTAGAGTGTGGGACCAGCCCGAGCAACAGCAGGCTGCGTAAAACACCAATTACAGTGAGGGGAGAGTGAAGGTTAGGGAGGCACTTCTTCAAATATGGGTGCCAGTCAGGAGCCGGGGCCTTTAGTCCCAACATCCAGGAGGCAGAGGCAGGCAGATCGAGTTAGAAGCCAGCTTGATCTACAGAGCAAAGTCCAGGCCAGCCACAGTTAGACAGTGAAATTCTGTATTAAAAAAAAAAAAAAAAAGAGGAGGAGAAAGAAAATAGAAAACCAAACACACAAAAGCTTCAAATTTGGGCTGGTGGACATAGCTCTCCAAGCTGGTCTATACTGACTGCTGCTTCCCCCCAGTGACATGCTACAGCATCCCAGTTGCTATGATCCTAAGGTTGAGTCTGAGGCACACCTCTCCCATTTGTTCCACCACCAAGGAGTCAAGAAAGCTTTGTACCTCCTTTAGATCCCAGCCTCCCCAAATTGGGAAAGCTATCCAGCCCATCTCCAGACCACAATCTCTGTGATCTGATAAATGGGAGAGTGGGGGCAGCTTGCCACCCGTGGAGGAGGGCCATTCAAAGTAGGTTCCTGCAATAAAGTGATTTAATAGATCTAAAGAGGCCAATTCCCTTCTCTCTCACAATTACTTCCTGTGAGTTATCATTCACATATGTAAATGAGATGGGGGGCACAAAGCCACCATCCAGAAACCAGCAGTCTGGTGGTAGTGACGGGGGTGGTATTTCAAGAAAGTAGCTAAAGGTACCGGTCCCTTAAACACATGTCCCAGAAGCCCAGTGACCCTAGCACACCAACAGCAAAGCAAGAGAGCTGGTCCCAAAATTCCTTCAACCCAAATCTACCTAGTTTCCCCTCATCAGCCTCCTGACTGGAGGGCAGTGTTCAGTCTTCACAGCAGCCTCCAACCAGTCGATCCAGCATCTCCTTCCCCACCCCTCCCCCTCAAGAACGCCATCCCTCAGGCTCCAACTCTTAATCCCCACATCCTCCTTTCCCCTCCCCCACAGCTCCTAAAGCTAACCTCCCTGAAGTAACCCCTCCCTGCCCGGACCGGGTGTCAAGCTCCAGGGCCAAGGATTAGCAATTTCTTCTCTCCTGGTCCAGCCTTAACCACTAACGTGGGAGGCAGGGTAGCAGGAACCTCCTAACCACCGAGGCCCGGGAATACTCGAACAACCGTCGGATGCCGAGAGATAAAGGCGAGTAAGGCGAGAACCTGAAGACTCTACTACTCCCTTCCTTATTTAGGGTTAGGAATGTTAGGGACAGCAATCAATGGCTGTCTGGGGCCATAAATGCCAAACTGAGGAGAATAGGGCAAGAGGCCAGCCTCCTTCCACTGCCTGCCCCCTCGACACTGAATTTCACTCCCCACTGCGCTGCCCTTCTTTAACTGAGAACTTGGGATTGCACCGACCCAAGTCTCCTTCCTAGACTGGCCTAGCCAAGAATGAAGGCTTCGGTTCTTAACGTTTTCCTTCCTGGCAGGACCTGGTGGACAGCAGAGGTGCCTGCCAGTCCCGAACTGTAACCAGCCTTCTAGAAGAGCTTTTCAGTTCACACGTTGATCCTTCCGGGATCTGCCAAACCTATTCTGGCCACAGGACCTGGCTTTTTGGGTGGCCACCTGACTGAGGTCTGCACTTAAAACAGGTCAACAGCCTGACTTCGCAGGTTCATGTCCGTGGGTAGGGTGGTAAATTAGCCACACTCCCCTGCCCTGTAAACTACATCCAGACCTTCAGAACTCAAGGCGCTAGCGCCCGATTCAGGCCCTGCATGTGCTTCCCTGGTTGGCCTGCTCGCCCTCCCCCACCGGCAAGCACAATACAACCTTAGTTTCTGCCACATGGGGTCACCTCCCTGCCCCCTGCTCCCTTCCCAGGGGAAAGAGGTAATAGACACGTGGTAAGCCGGAGGGGTTCCCGGAAGGGGGCGGGGAGGGGGTGCTGGTAATCAGTGGTGCCTCCTCCTTGCTCCACCGTAGTTACTCGAAACTCAAAATTGGGGTGTCCCGGCAGATAAAGACGCACAATGAGTGTCCTTTATCGCTTCCAATCCCAACAGGAGCGGCCATCAGCCAAGCCCATACATATAACACCCAGTTTTTCTTTTTCCTAGCAAAGTTACCAGAATCAGTCTCACCTGGTGCACAAAGACGTCCACCGGGGGGTCGAGCGCGACCCCGGCGCGGGCGGTCATGGACAGGAAGCCGAACCCCATGCGCACGTTGAACCACTTACAGATGCCGGCCCCGTGCAGCAGCTGGGGCTCGTCTGCCGCCCGAGCCGCGTCAGCCGGCGCCTCCTCCGGCGCCTTCTCCGCTGCCTTGGCGCAGCCACCTGGAGACAGGGAGGGCCAGGTGATCAGCTGGGGGCCAAGCCATCGCAGGGCCCTCTCAGGGACCCGTCTGGGAGATCTCGGTGTTGAGCCCGCGGATAGACAACCAGGAGGAGGCAGCTACCAAACAGCTGGTAAGAAGAAACCTGTCCAGGCTGCCTCCCCAAGGTTACACCGAGGATGCTGATGCCCCGAAAGTTTTGCATGTCTTCCCACAACATGTTGCCCGTGCACACGCGGCGGGACAGGCCCCTCCTCTTCTCTCCCTCCGCCCCTACAGACTCGGCGCGCAAGCCACTGGAACACCAGGGTTCCCTGCTCCAGAGATGGCCCCAAGAAGCAGGAGGCCGCAGGGACTTGGGTCCCGCGGGCAAGTCCGTGGGACACTTTCCCACCTCCCTTCTATTTAGCTCTTGGGCGCCCTGCACCCTAAGGTGTGCCCGCTGAATCGCAAGCTCGAACCTGCAAACTGCTGGTTGGACACCGAGCCCATGGTCGTCGGCTGAGCCCGTGGCCCCGGGCCCCAGGTCGGGCGGCTGCTGGCCCCAGAGAAGTCCGGAGGCAAAGGGGTGGTTCGGAGAAGAGGCTGCTACATCTTCCCCCGCACAATAGCGGTGGGAGGGCCCACGGCTTTTCAAAGGCTCCCAAATTCTAAAAGACAATGACCCAACCCCCCGCGGGCAGCCCCCTCCCCTCCCCTCTCTCATTACCCCTCCCTTTCCCTCCGGCTCCGGCTCCCGCCCTCCCCCACTGCTCTGGTCTCTGACACCTCTGGGGTGTCCCTTCCCAGAACCTTGAGATTTGACACCCCCTCTACAAACGCATATCTGTACACGGGGCTCTTTTGCCCTAGGAGTCTTTAGTACCCCAGAATTTAGGATACTGCACTTTGAGCACTCAATGCGGGTACCTAAAGCAGACACAGGTGGGGGGACCTGGCGGGGGGGAGTAGTTTTATAACCACGTGACAACACACACAGGTGGGGGACCTGGGGGGGAGTTTTATAACCACGTGACCACACACGCTTTCCCCCCCCACACCCCCCGGGCAGATAATTATACATTCCAGAGAGTTGGGGGAGGGAGGTGTGAGCCTGTTGGCGCTGTCCAATCAGAAACGCAAGCCACCTGTCAAGGGAGAAATGGATGAGCCCTCCCCCTCCCCCAGCCCCTCAGCGCCCCTCCCCCCCTTCCCCCTCAGGCCTCTGAGCTGACCCGGCTGCTTGGCGCTGACCTGCTCTCACCCCCCACCCCTGTGTGCTTAGATAGACCTGGAGTTCTGGGCACTAGGAAGCCAGGATATGGGTGCAGGGAGGCGGCAAGAGACCCCACAGAGCTGATCTCTCTTGACCTAGGCGCTGCCTCTCAAACTTAGCTTGCCTCTGACTACAACTAGATGTCTCCATCTCCAAGTCTTAACATCAGTTCCTCTGGATTTGTCCCAATCAGAAACAAGCTGCTAGTTGATTTGTGCAAAGAATCCTTTGCTTTCCTCCCAGCCTGCATCTAAAGTTGGTCCTAGGTAGAGAGCTTCCTGGGAGAGCATGGGGGAAACCTAGAAGAGTGTCCTCTGTGATAGCTGCCTCCTCATCCTGTCCGGCGCGTCCCGTCCTGTCCTATCCCTTGCTGGCAGAGGGTAATATTGTGGGTGGAGGCACTTCCTCCAGTACCCGGGACACTCTGATTCCCAGACCCTCCTGCTCTCAGTCACCATCCTAAATTGCGCTCCCCTCCGGGTAGCGTGGCTGGTGGAAGGACTGGATAGGGAGGTTTCTCATTTGAAGAGGTGAACTCCCTACTAGAAGATAAAGAGGGTGGACCGAGGGGTGGCCACTGCCCTGGTCAGAGATGGACAATGGCCCGGGGCTCAGTGCACGGCCCTGGCCCTGCCCCTTCACTTCCGGTGCTCAGTTCAAACTGGACAATGCCAGCTCCGGTCAGTTCCCCTCCCCCACGGCTACAACCCATTTAAAGGGACAGAGCCTGCTTTTAGGGGCATCCGCTTACCCTGAATTCAGTCTTCTCCATGAATGTGTAGACTCTCTTGTGGTTCACACGCTGAAGCTTTGCGTGTATTGGTGCACACTCATGGGCACGTGTGCATCTGAAAACGAGAAAAAAGATAATGGGGTAGGGAAAGGGAAGATAAGGAGGAGAATCAGTGACTATGAAGAATATTTTCCTCTTCCCTACAAAGTGCTTTGCACGAGACTAAAGTTTTGAGCGTAAAATGTATGATAGGACTTTTGAGGGATTATAAAAAAAAAAAGAAGACTCTGGTGAGCCTTCTGTTACTTAGCTAAAAACCATAAGTATCATTAACAGTGCCCTATTCCCAACTGGGACTGGTAAATCTTTTCGGAGTGTAACAACCAAAGCCATCTATTTGCATAACCCGCTCCCGTTAAGGAGCACCTTTACGATATCTACTTCCCGTACCTCTTCTCCTGAGGTTCAGAAGTCGGTGGCTGAAGGGATGCAGAAAAACAAGGCGGGCGCTCAAAACAGGTTTCTCTTGGTGACACCAAAGTGGTTGGGTTCCCCCGCACGCGCGATCAGCTGCTCTGTCCAGGGTCCTGAGGGATTCTGTGGCTCTGTCCTTGGTGCTGAAAACGCTCCCCGGTTTCCTGCCTTGAGAACTTCCTTTGTTCTCGCCTCCAAGTCCTTCCCAGCAAGCCTGGTTTCCCTTTCCCCAGAGAGCCTGAATATCCCCTGGCACACATGAGGCAAATAGAATCTTTATTTTTGCTTTTTTTTTTCTTGAGACAGGGTTTCTCTGTAGCTTTGGAGCCTGTCCTGGATCTATCTCTTGTAGACAAGGCTGGTCTCGAAATCACAGAGATCCACCTGCCTCTGCCTCCCAAGTGCTTGGGATTAAAGGCGTGCGCCACCACTGCCCGGCTATTTTTTATTTTTTTTTCCCCAGAGTTTCTCTGTTTAATAGCTCAGGTTGTCCTGGAACTCGCTCTGTAGACCAGGCTGGCCTCAAACTCGGATGTTGTAATCTAGCTACCCTCCCTTTGACCCACAGCGGAACTTCCTTATGGTCTGTAATTGACAAGGATGTTTGTGTTCTTTCTGGCCAGTGGTTTTCCACAGAAGCAGCAGAGGTATAAAAGGCTTTTGGCTCAGGGCAAAATAAAGGTTGCTGTTCTTCCACCTGAAAAGAAGCCTCCATGTCTCAATCCCCACGCGCACACCCGCCAGTCTCGGCTATCCAGGCTGCCCTGGCTGCAGCACTCAGAGATCTGCCTGCCTCCCGAGTGCTGGGATTAAAGGCCTGACTTTATTTTTGCTTTTTATTAAAACAAGGCCTTGCTACATGGCACATGCTGGCCTCAATCACATTGAAATCCTCCTGCCTCTGCCTCCTTAGAACAGGGATTACAGGAGTGTGTCACCTTGCCTGGCTCAATCTTTCTTTTATATTTTTTTTTCGAGTCAACGTTTCTTTGTGGCTTTGGAGCCTGTCCTGGAACTAGCTCTTGTAGACCAGGCTGGTCTCGAACTCACAGAAATCTGCTGCCTCTGCCTCCCGAATGCTGGGATTAAAGGCGTGCGCCACCACCGCCCAGCGTACATTGTATTGCATTTGTAGTTCTGTGTATTTATATGCCATGCATGTACTGCTGCCCTCAGAAGCCAGAAGAAGATGTTGGATTCCCAGGAGCTGAAATTACAGGTAGTCGTGAGTCACAAATGTGGGTTCTGGGAAACAAATTTAGGTCCTCTGGAAGAATAATCCATACTCTTAACCACGGAGCCTTCTCTCCAGCCCTGAATAGTTCTTGAATATTGAAGAGGAAATTTCTAGCAGTAAGTGATTTGTCATAGCTTTGCAGGCATTGCAAGATCAGCTTTAGGAAAAAACAATGTTCAAGCCAACTCACATGTTCATAAAGAAAGATAAAAACTTTGAATATAATAGTTTATTTACTATTAATTTTAAATTGGTTCCATTATTGAAAAGCACCTTTTGTTTTTGGTTTTGAATTTTTTGTTGTTTGTTGGTTTGTTTTCGAGACAAGGTTTCACTATGTAACTGCCCTGGCTCTCCTGGAACTCTCTCTGTAGACCAGACTGGCCTTGAACTTACAGAGATCTGCCTGCCTCTGCCCCCTAAGTGCTGGGACCAAAGTCATGCTCCACCACCACCTGGCTGAAAAGCACTTTTTAAATTATTGTATTGAAGCAGCAGGGTTCCCTGTAGCCCAGGCTGGCCTCAGGCAGACTGTATAGCCAAGAATAACTTTGGAGTCCTAATTCTCTGCTTCCATCTTCCACATGCTGAGATTCCAGGTGTGCACCACCACACCCACCTTTTTGCTTTCCTGAGAGCACAAGTGCATTGACATTGCCCGTGTTTGTTACAACTCTGTGATATGGGGCAACTTTCTTACTTTCTGGGTGCCTCGGATTCCTGCCTTGCCCAGTGAAGATAATGAGAATACCTTGGTGCTCAGAGATGTTGTGAGAATGAAGGGCAGGGACTAGGTATTCCAAGGGAATGTTTTCAAAATAGTACCTTGTTGGGGAATATTGTTTTCAGGTGTGTGTGACTAGCAAATAGAATCCAAGAACACATCAGAACCATCATCCACCATGACCAAGTCGGCTTCACCCCACAGATGCAGGGATGGTTCAACATACGGAAATCTGTCAACGTAATCCACTATATAAACAAGCTGAAAAATAAAAACCACATGGTCATCTCATTAGATGCCGAAAAAGCATTTGACAAAATACAACATCCCTTCAAGATACAGGTCTTAGAGAGAGCAGGGATATAAGGAACATACCTAAACATAATTAAAGCAATATACAGCAAGCCAACAGCCAACATCAAACTAAATGGAGAGAAACTCCCAGCGATTCCACTGAAATCAGGAACAAGACAAGGTTGTCCACTCTCTCCATACCTATTCAATATGGTTCTTGAGATCCTAGCTAGAGCAATAAGACACCAAAGGGAGATCAAGGGGATACATATTGGAAAAGAAGTCAAACTCTCACTGTTTGCTGATATGATAGTTTACATAAGTGATCCCAAAAATTCTACCAAAGAACTTCTACAACTCATAAACACTTTCAGCAGTGTAGCAGGATACAAGATTAAGTAAAAAAAAAATCAGTAACCCTCCTGTACACAAATGATACAAGGGCTGAGGAGGGCTGAGGAAGAAATCAGAGACTCAACACCCTTCACAATAGCCACAAATGGGATAAAATATCTCGGAGTAACTAAAAAAACAAGTGGAAGACTTGTATGACAAGAACTTTAAATCTTTGAAGGAAGAAATTGAAGAAGACACCAGAAAATGGAAAGACCTCCCATGCTCTTGGGTAGGCAGAATTAATATAGTAAAAATGGCAATCCTACCGAAAGCAATCTACAGATTCAACGCAATGCCCATCAAAATCCCAACAAAATTCTTCAAAGACCTTGAAAGAATGGTACTCAACTTCATTTGGAAAAGCAAAAACCCCAGGATAGCCAAAACAATCCCGGGCAACAAAATAACTTCTGGAGGCATCACAATCCCTGACTTCAAACTATACTACAGAGCTACAGTACTGAAAACAGCCTGGTACTGGCATAAGAACAGACAGGAGGACCAATGGAACTGAATAGAAGACCCGGATATCAATCCACACATCTTCAAACACCTAATCTTTGATAAAGAAGCAAAAAATATCAAATGGAAAAAACAAAGCATATTTTACAAGTGGTGCTGGCATACTGGATTTCAACATGTAGAAAAATGAAAATAGACCCATATCTATCACCATGTACAAAACTCAAGTCCATATGGATTAAAGACCTCAACATAAAGCCAGCCACACTGAACCTTATAGAAGAGAAAGTGGGAAGTACGCTTGAACGCATTGGCACAGGGAACCACTTCCTAAATAGAACCCTAGCAGCGCAGACACTGAGAGAAACAATTAATAAATGGGACCTCCTGAAACTGAAGAGCTTCTGTAAAGCAAAGGACACGGTCAACAAGACAAAACGACAGCCTACAGAATGAGAAAAGATCTTCACTAACCCCACATCAGACAGAGGTCTGATCTCCAAAGTATACAAAGAACTCAAAAAATTGGACACCAAAAGATTACATAATCCAATAAAAAAAATGAAGTACAGACCTAAACAGAGAACTCTCAACAGAGGAACGTAAAATGGCTGAAAGACACTTAAGGAAATGTTCAACATCCTTAGTCATCAGAGAAATGCAAATCAAAAGAACTCTGAGATTCCATCTTACACCTGTGAGAATGGCCAAGATCAAAAACACTGATGACAACTTATGCTGGAGAGGTTGTGGGGAAAAGGGAACACTTCTGCATTGCTGGTGGGAATGCAAGCTGGTACAGCCCCTTCGGATGTCAGTGTGGCGATTTCTTAGAAAATTAGGATACAACCTTCCTCAAGACCCAGTAATACCACTTTTGGGTGTATATCCAAAAGATGCTCAATCGTGCCACAAGGACATGTGCTCAACTATGTTCATAGCACCTTTGTTTGTCATAGCCAGAACCCGGAAACAACCTAAATGCCCCTCGATCAAAGAATGGATAAGGAAAATGTGGTACATTTACATAATGGAGTACTACACAGTAGAAAAAAATAACGACAGCTTAAATTTTGCAGGAAAATGGATGGAGCTAGAAAACATTATTTTGAGAGAGGTAATCCAGACCCAGAAAAACAATTATCACATGTACTCATTCATAGGTGGTTTTTAAACATAAAGCAAATAAAACCAGCCTACAAACCACAATCCCAGAGAACTTTGACAACAATGTGGACACTAAGAGACTTACATAGATATAATCTACATGGGAAACAAAAAGTAGAAAAAGACAAGATCTCCTGAGTAAATTGGGAGCTTGGGGACCTTGGGGGAAGGTTGAAGGAGGGAGGGGAGCACAGAAAAATGTAGAGCTCAATAAATATCATGGAAAAATAAATAAATAAAAGCAAAAAAAAAAAAAAAAAACAAAAACTGGGCATGGGGGCTGAAGAGATGCCTGCTCTTCCGGAGGACTGGAGTTCAATTCCCAGCACCTACAGGGTGATTCACAGCCATCTCTAACTGCAGTCCCAGGGTATCCAACACTCTCTTCTGGCATCTGCTGGCATTGGGTACACATGTGGTACACAGATGTACATGCAGGGAAAACACCCATATGTAAAATAAAATCCCAACTCTAATAAAACATGCTCACTACTGCCGCTCCAGCATGGCAACTGTAGTTCTTCTGAGCGAGGGACATCAGGATTAACACACAACACAACTTCAGGTTCTGCAGACAAGCCTTTATTCCACTTTCTCACACAGTATATATAGCCCTCAGCAGGGGAGGCCAAGCCAGCAAAAGCAGGAAGCTCATCACCACAACTCACATGGCTTAGGGGTAAACATCCTTAGAAACATTGCTGAAAACAGCAGATTGTTCCTGTTTTTGTTCCTGCTTTCAACCAACCACAGAGTGCAAAACAGATCAAGTGGTGGTGCAAAGGCCTGTCCTCAAGGGACCCAGCACACTACTATGTTTTATAAAGCAGTTACAATATTATTTTCCATCCACAGGCGTGTGATAAGGCACTGTCCTGAATCAATAATGTTAGCAGATACAATTTATAAATTCATGTGTTTTTTTTCCCCCAAACTATCTACTACCTAAGGCAGTAGCTGGGCTGTGGAAATCACCCAGGAAGAGTTTCCTCAACGGGCTATTACTCTTTCTTTCCAAGGCTGATCTCACACTCACGTCAATCCTCCTGCCT
The DNA here is from genome assembly GCA_004026605.1 of Ondatra zibethicus. Classification (NCBI taxonomy): domain Eukaryota; kingdom Metazoa; phylum Chordata; class Mammalia; order Rodentia; family Cricetidae; genus Ondatra; species Ondatra zibethicus. The sequence continues at coordinate 56,207 of PVIU01010214.1, forward strand.
CAGCATCCTGAATGCTAGGATTACATGTATGAGCCAACACACCCAGCCTGAACAGGTTTGAGTTGAAATCAGATGCGTCGTCAAAATAGTCCTAATCCTCATTTTCCTTAGCTATTTTTGTATGTTCTCTTCCCAGAACAGCTGAGTGGAAAGCCCTGGCCACCTACTAACACAAATGATACTGTGCCCTCAAAAAAAAATTCCCCCAATGTGTCCCACAAGATACCTGTCCCACCAGCTGTACACACACACACACATGCGTGTGTGAGTGCACTTGTGCATATCTCTAAATCTCAATACCTCTGAGACAGGGAGGCAGAAGAATTTGAAGGCCAGCCTGGGCTACATGAGAGCAGTGTCTCAAAAGGACAAAACAAAACAGGAAAAGATGTCAGTTCCTTAGGACCTTTGATACATCCCTCCACACTTTAAAACCAGTGATCACTGGCAGGAGATACAGGACAGTGCCCATGAGCATGTGCAGCGCTCTAAGCTTGGTCCCCAGGACCACATAAGCCTGGTATAGTGGTGTGTGTGTTATTTAACAGTTTCCTCCCAGATCAAAACATTCGGTTCTGCAGAGGAGCTCCTGAAACAGGAAGGTAAACAACTAAAAGAAATGCTTCCAGAATGCCCTGAGGGCTGGAGAGATGGCTCAGTGGTTAAGAGCACTGGCTGCTCTTCCAGAGGTCCTGAGTTCAATTCCCAGCAACCACATGGTGGCTCACAACCATCTGTAATGAGATCCGGTGCCTGGTGCACTCTTCTGGCATGCCGGCATACATGGAGACAGAATGTTGTATACATAATAAATAAATAAATCTTAAAAAAAAAAAAGAATGCCCTGAAACTGACTAGATTCACCAAGCCTCTCCCTGCTCGAGTAAACAAAGAAGCAAAGAAGTCTCTGAGGCCAGACAGCTGCCTGGGAGAAGCAGAACCAGTCAGCTCTGTGCAAGAGATTTAGACCAAGGGAGCCCCTTGGAAAGGACACTCTCCAACCTGCTGAGCTGCCTGCAGGCTGCGCACTGTGCTCCAGGTCCCCCAGTTTTGTGAGCTGTCAGCTAAGCTATGGTGGCCCTTGGCGATGCAGCTGTCATTCAGTCATTTCCGCCCCTGTAAGTAACCCCTCACCTATAGTCCTCCTATAAGTAGCCCCAGTAAAATTCATTGGTTCACTAAGTTGACTTTGGGGAGCTGTGGTGATATCTGTACTTCGGTTCATCATGGTCTCCCTATCTGGGGTGAGTAGACGAGTGTGTTGTGTCTTCCCAGGAAAAGTTTTGTCACACAGGAGCATTCTGTGACCCTAGTGCTGTGGACGTGAAGGCGGGTGTGTGTGTGTGTGTGTGTGTGTGTGTGTGTGTGTGTGTGTGTGTGTGTGTGTGAGGAGTTCAAGGTCATCATTTGCTGTACTTGAGAACTTGACAGTAAAAAAATAAAAAATAAAAAATCAGTAAAAGTATTATCCAGAAAGCAGTATATTACTTGTGTTTCCTGTGCAGTGACAACTCTCTGTGCTTCATCAAGAAAGGGGTCTATAAGATGGCTCAGCAAAAAACCTGCCACCCAGCCTACTGATTTGAGCTTGATTGCTGGAACCCACAAGGGCAAAGGGGAGGGCTAAGTTCCACATGTGTATATGGCACACATGCACCCACATATATACACACATATGCTGAAAAGAAAAAAAATGTAATTGTTATTTTAAAATGGAGAAGTCGGGTGTAGCCACACACACCTTTAATCCCAGCATTTGGGAGGCAGAAGCAGGTCTCTGTGAGTCTGAGGCCAGCCTGGGTGAGTTTCAGAACAGTCAGGACTGTAGAAAGAAACCTTGTCTCAAAAGACCAAAAAAAAAAAAAAAATTTAAAATTACCAGTGGAAGCACACATCTTTAATCCCAGCACTCAGGAGACAGAGGCAGGCAGATCTCTGTGGGTTTGAGGTTATCCTGGGCTACAAAATGAACTGCAGGATAGCCAGGGCCTTGTAGTGAGGCCCTTTCTCAAAACTAAAAACAGTGGAGAGGCCATCAGGACTATTTAGTAGGTAAATCACCTGCTGTCCTGCCTGATGACCTAATATCAATCCTCAAGACCCACATGGCAGACAGAATTAACACCTGCAAATTGTCCTGTGACCTTCACATGGGTGCCACAGCATCGCTGAACACAAAGACACACATTCATGCACACGCACACAATAAAATGTCATTAAAAAGGGAACATGATTTGTGCAGTTCATCAGCTGACTCACCTAACAGATACTTATTGATCATCTACTTTGTATCAGGTGGCACTGTGTGAATTGCTGGGGATACAGCAGGGAGCAGAGAGGTCAAATTCCTGTCCTTGGTAGATCCCTTTCTAGACAAAGGCAGACAGCAAGCGTGGGTTGATGTACGGTGCACATACCTCCAGCCTGTTCATCTCTGAGACCTCGAGAGACTGTCATAGGTGTTTGTTTATTTTTGAGTCAGGGTCTCACTGTGTAATCCAAGTTGGCCTTGAACTCAGAGATCCCACCTGCCTCTGCCTCCTGAGTGCTGGGATAAAGGCGAGCCACCATGCTCAGCCAAAGACCAGGTTTATTCTTTAAGACTGAAATGAGAGTTGGATTCAGTGGTGACAGATGTGTCTTCCAGAGCTGAAATCCTGCAGCCAGCTCTGTGTGTGTGTGTGTGTGTGTGTGTGAAGAGAGACTCCATCGCTACCTCTAATGAGAAACAATCTGTCCTCGCTCCATGCTGTCAGCCTCATCCCATTGCAGGGACCAGTGCTTCCTACATCCATCAGGGCTGTGCACCTCTCACCTCGTAGGCCTGTTGAGTTGGCAGGAGGACTAGCCAGGGGACTTTCATCTGCTCCCCATGCTGGTCCTGCTTCACAGAGCAAGACGCCAGGCACTTGCTTTCACCAATAATGGCTTCATTAGATTGAAAGGAGACGAAAGTGACCTCAATGAAATAGACTTCCTGACCCCAGCTGACCTTTGACCCTCACCCTGACAGCCTCTAAATCTTCTCTTTCTGACACGGCCCCCACAAGAGAAAATGATGAGCACGTGATAGCCCTCTGTCCAGCGTCGGTCCCTCTCCAGGTAGCCTCTGAAGTAGAGCTTCTGATACCCAGCTGGGATTTGCCTGCTAGTTGCTGCTGCTTTCATGGGTCCTCACCCCAATTCTAGTCCGGACGCGGGGCGGGGGGAGGGTTGTCCCAGCCCATCCAGCTGTCATTCACATGGTGTCCGTTTGTCTGAACCCAGTGGTTGTCATGTACCGCAGAGGCAGGAGGCAGGGTGACTAGCCAAAGACTGTCATCCCCTAAGTGCTGTTTTGATCCACTCTCCCCTGATCGTGAGACTATGACATACACCCCGTGCTCACTGTCTTTCCTCAGCAGCCCAGACGTGACCTCCATCGTACTGGACAAGACACAGCCTCAACTTAAGGATCACAAAAGAAGATACTCCTCTCTATCAAAGCAGATAAATATTTGATAATATTTAATTATTGACACAGTATTAATAATCAATTTGTGTGGGAAGAATTGTAATAAAAGAGAGTACCCTGGCCAAGCCACTCTGTCCCTTTAGGCTGCCTCTCTGAGCCATTTCTTTGGAGGAGATTTCTGTATCTCTAAATGATATACATGGATGTCTATTCCTTGATTTATTGGCTTTAGCTCTTCTCTATTGATTTCCTGTTATGATGGATGAGAACTTACCCCTACAGGGCCCTTTCCCCTTCCTCCCAAGTACAGATAAATCACCATTTCCAGCTAAATTGGTAACTGATGTTTACTTTGTCATGACTATGGAAATGTCCCACAGTGCGTTGCCAAGATGATCCTTTCCTTTTCTGGCTTCATCTTTTCCTTCGGCTTTCTAGCCGCCACCTTTTCCCCTGAAGTACCTCACTTACTCTCAGAGGCTCTCATTTTCTTTGGCAAAGCCCTCCCTTCTGCAGCCTGTCCCTGTTCCTCTTCCTGCCTGCTCTCTGGCTTGCTTCCCCGTGGTCATCCTGGGGGTCCCTCACTGATTTTCAGGTTAGAACTAATGTTTTCAGGTCTTTTCAGTTTTCTTGGATGGGGACTGACTTGCCATGTAGACCAGGCTGGCCTCAAACTCACATAGATTCCCCTCCTGAGTACTGGAATTAAAGCCACAATATCGCCGTACTCAGCTTTCTGGCTCATACACGAACAGGTTTTGGGTTCAGCATCAAAGAGAATATTCTCTAGTAAGTACTCTGTAGCTTTGGAGCCTGTCACATACGATTTCATACTATTTTGTGTCGTGCTTCTCCAACCACAAGGTGGCTTCCCATTTCTTGTCTCCTTGGGTCCTAGACACTCGGGCTGTTGGAACAGGAGGGCGTGCATGGTTGTCTAAGGTAAGGCAGATATCTGTCCCGGTTCAAAGCCTTACTTCCAACCCTCAACTCCTTGGCCTCCCTCTCACTTCGACCATAAGTAATATTCTCAGACTTAGACACTCTGGCTGTCTCTTCCTGGTGTTTCCCTGTAATCTGGTCTCTGCATGAAGAACCATTTCATAGACTTTCAGTTTGTTGATTACTATTGCTATTGTTGTTATTTTATTAGAGTCTCACAAAGCCCAGGATGGCTTCTAACTTTCAGTGTAGCCAAAGAAAACTTTGGATTTCTGATCCTCCGGCCTCAGACTTCCAACATACACCATACTCAGCATCACTGTGTTTTCGTTGTTTTCTCTCTCTCCTTCCTTCTCCCCGCTCTTCTCTTGCTATGGCTAGCATATAACTCAGTGTCTAGGACAGGCTGCCCTTAAAAGCACAGATACTCACCTGCCTCTGCCTCCCAAGTGCTGGGATTAAATGCAAGTGCCACTACTTCCAGCCTCTTTGTGAAAAAATTAGACTTATTATATTTTATGTGCGTGAGTATTGCCTGCGTGTATGTCTATGCGCCATGTTCATGCCTGGCATCTTTGGAGGTCAGAAGAGGGTGTCAGACCTGGGAGCTGAGGGAAGCTCTTGGGCCACTTTGTGAGCGCTGGCAACTGAGCCCAGGTTTGATCATCTGCAAGAACAACAAATGCTCTTGATGGCGAAGTCGCCGCTCTAGCCCACCTGTCTGGCGTTTGAGAAAGAGGCACTCAACAACCCAGGTTGTAATAAAATTCATTTTATTTTATTTTGATTTTTCGAGACAGGGTTTCTCTGTGGCTTTGGAGCCTGTCCTGGAACTAGCTCTTGTAGACCAGGCTGGTCTCGAACTCACAGAGATCCACCTGCCTCAGCCTCCCGAGTGCTGGGATTAAAGGTGTGTGCCACCACCGCCCAGCTAAAATTCATTTTACTAACTTACCATAATTATTAGTGTATGTGTGTGACATAGGGATGTGCATGTAGAAGTCAGAGGACAGCTTTTGGAAGACAGTTCTGGGAACTGAACTCAGGTCACGAGGCTTTGAGCAGTAGCTGCTTTTACCAGCCAGGCCATCTCACTGGCTCTGCATCACCCTTTTAAGTGCTGGGGTCACAGGCATGAGCCACCGTGCCTGGCCACTCTTCATTTCTTTCTAAATTCTTCCTTCCTTTCTTTTTTTTTTTAATATTTATTTATTATGTATACAATATTCTGTCTGTGTGTATCCCTGAAGGCCAGAAGAGGGCACCAGAGCTCATTACAGATGGTTGTGAGCCACCATGTGGTTGCTGGGAATTCAACTCAGGACCTTTGGAAGAGCAGGCAATGCTCTTAGCCGCTGAGCCATCTCTCCAGCTCCCTTTCATTTTTTTAAGACAGGATTTTTCTGTATAGCCTTGGCTGTCCTAGAACTCGTTCTGTAGACCATGTGGCCTTGAACTCACAGAGATCTGCCTACCTCTGCCTTCCAAGTGCTGGCATTAAAGGTGTGTGCTGGCCTCTGTCTATTCCTTAGGCTTCAACACAGCTGTTACTTCATCCATTCAGGGATCTCATTGCCCCACCCCTCACCTATCCAACACCCTTGCCCAGTGTTTTTTTAGTACTGTGCAGGTCAAGACTTGGCATAATTCCTTGTTAAGTGTTTGCTAAGTGAATTTGCCTATGTTCCCACAGCTAATAATGGCCAAAATTAGGATCTACATTTTTAATTCCAATAATAATAATTTATCATTGTTATTATTATTTTGATCTCTCAAGACAGAGTTTCTCTGTGTAGCTTTGGAGCCTGTCCTGGAACTAGCTCTTATAGACCAGGCTGGCCTCAAACTCACAGAGATCCGCCTGCCTCAGCCTCCCAAGTGCTGGGATTAAAGCGTGCGCCACCACCGCCTGTCTCCAATAATTCTTTTTTGCTATCTCCTAAGCGAACCTCTTTTAGTGCCTCAACTCCTGTCTGCCTTCCTTAGAATCAGATGTGGGCTGAGGGGATGGCTCAGCAGGTAAAGGTGCTTGCTGCTAAGCCTAACGACCTGAGTTTGATCTTTAGTACCCAATGGTGGAAAGAACTTACTCCTTCAAGTTGTCCTTTGATTGCCCACATGTAATCTAGGAAGTGAGTACCCCCACACACATAAACAATAAATAATATAATTTAAGAAAGAATCAGATCTTTTATCTGCATATTTGCAAGAGACCTTAAAGTTACAGATCGATCCCCTCCTTTCATAACTGAGAGCACTGAGATCCTAAGGGTCGGGTAGCTTGCCAAAAGTCAGAGCAGCTTGCTCTGTGCCCCGAGTCTGAGTTTTTAGCTTTCTCCACCATCCGTGCTTTTGAAACCACAAAGTGTGTTCGAGCTCATTATCTCACTGGATTCTAGGTAACAGGAAATCATGGATTTCCAGGGCTTTGTCTTTCGGGTGAGGGAGCAGTAAATTAATCCCTGTAAGTCCAGCTTTTGTTCCCTAGACACCCCAAAGTCCAGATAGCCAAAGTCTGTTGTGAGACCCTGCACCAGGATGGGGTTAACGAGGGTGTGTGTGAGAACATGGGGAGCTGAGGAGTCAGATGTGAAAACCAGGTGCAGCCTGTTCTCACAGTCTTGGGGTCCCTCCAGTCCCCCAGAGTGGCAGCACACTCGTGCCCCTGCCCTGACCTGAGGGGCCAGAGGTCAATAACCTGGGCTTTGGCATCAGCCTCCTTTAGCTCTCCAGTGACCACAGGGTGCTCAAAAAGAACTCCCAGGACTCTGGGTCATTAAGTAACCGTCTCTCCTCCCCAGTTCCACTTGGAGGCGTAACTGGGGGGAGGAGCTAGGGATGGGGAACCACACGGAGAGACGCAGTGTGGTTCTTACTGCTGGGAAGTGACCTCTATCTCCCCTTGACCCCGCCACCCACCCACCCCCATCGTGTTTCACTGCCAGCCTTCCTCACTGTCCCCCTACACTGCTCTGAACTGTAGCTCCTCTTTTGAACCCCTCCCCTCTGGTTGCACGGAGTGTGTAAACAGGGGGTATTAGAAGACTGACTGGGGCAACTCCTCATTCACCTTTGTCTAAGTAGCTCGTCTCATGAGCCCTTAGCCATTGTGCCCTCCCCACGCCCATGAGCCGTGTATTCCTATGATTCTGCCAGATTTTCAGTATTTGCGACTTTCGTTATTCTTTTCAGTAGGGTTCTTGTTTCAGAAAGAAACAAAACATTACACTCCCAACCCCAACCAACTTCACATCCTGCTGCCCCTGTATCTCCCCCACCCCCATCCCAGTGCCTTAGCCAATCACTCTGATTGATTGATTAGGGAGGAGGGAGAGAGAGGATCGATGAGGAATCTGGTCCTATTCTTACTCAAAGCTAAAGGCCCAGGAGGAGGGGATATTAATTGTAGATAGGATTGGATCGAGGTCACTGGAGCTGGGGCCAGTGTAGTCTGCAGTGTGGGGGAGGGTGGGGGATAAAAGCCAAACTATTGGGGGTCAGGACTAGACAGGTAGCAAGAAGGTTGGGAGAAGAGTGATCGTGGAGTTGATGACGGAGAACAGGCCTAAGTCAGGAATCTGGCCGTGAGACGAGGGTTCCCAAGACGGCACCTCCCAGTTTAGTGAGGCTGTTCTGGGCTCCTGGCACTCTGTGTCCAGCAGGGGGCACTCCTTCCCCACGTGGCCCCTTTCCTTGGCCACCAATTCCTTTGTTCGTTCATTCATTTGAAAATGTTTGCGTGCCACTGTGTGCCAGTCACTGTGCGCCAGATCCAGTGCGCAGACTGCAAAAACACCAGCTCAAAAGACACAAAGTTCCAGACCACGTGCAGGGTAGGATGACAGCGAATGGCTAAGCATCGCGATTTAATGTCAGGGATAGGAACTGCACAAAGCTCCTGAGAAATGGAGACTTAACAAATCTCTCTCTCTTGACCAGATGGAAAGCAGTCAAGAAGATGGTGGTAATGATGAAGATGAAGATGATGTCATTGTGTGTGGAGAGGGGGTCAGGCTCAAGAAACAGTTTGCAAAGGCCGACGCAGTTAAGATTTGGGACCCCTGTGTGTGGGCTAAGGTGACCCAGTAAGGGAAATGGGGGTGGGCAAAGCCTGGTAAGGCTGAATGTAATTCAGCTGTGCTCAGAGACTTAACCCTTTCAGTGGCAGAAGGCTCTTGTACTATGGCTCGGACTCTAGGAGCCTCAACTTTCTACTGCTCAAGTTTCTTGGCAGTTGCTCCCCAGCCAGCAGATCTCGGGGGCTTTTCTAGAGTAACCAAGTACCACAAACCTCGTCCTCAGGAAGTGAGTAGATCAGAGGTGTTCTCCATGCCAGCTTTGGCTTCCCTTCCTGGGAGGAAGGGGGAGTATGCCCGGATGACATTTTAATTACTACTGTAAATTTAATTTGTACATAATGTATGTATTTAATATGTAGCCAGCAGCTAATGACTCGGAAAACAGCATAGTGATGTGCCCATCAGCAATATTATTACTTTTTTAATACTTGATAGTGCTCTATATTTGTTATTTTTAAAAATTATTTATTTTTATTTTATGTACATTGGTGTTTTGCCTGCATGTATGTCTGTGTGAGGGTGTCAGATCTTAGAGTTATAGATAGTTGTGAGCTGCCATGTGGGTGCTGGGAATTGAACCCGGGTCCTCTGAAAGAGCAGTTGGTGCTCTTAACGGTTGAGCCATCTCTCTAGACCCTATTTATTATTTTTTAGATTTATGTTTATAAAAGAAAAAGAAAAATCTAGCTAAATGTGAAGCTGCGAGTGACCCAGCAAGCAGCATCCCCTCTCCATACTTTTCTGCTTCAGGTTCCAGTCTTGGGTTTCTGCCCTGACTCCCTCCATTATGGCCTCTTCTGACTGCTACAGGCACCAGGCATGAATATGTTACACACACACACACACACACACACACACACACACACACACACACACACACACACACAGAGGCAGACCACTCATACATATAAAATAAAATACTTTTTTAAAAGTAAAGATTTCTTTTTATTCAAAGTGATGTTTGGCTTCCACATATGTGTGCACTGTGTGCACACGGTGCCTGAAGAGGCCAGAAGAGGGTGCTCTAGCCCCTGGAACTGGGCTACTGTGTGGGGGTCGGGAATTGAACTCAGATCTTTAGCAAGAAGACCATGGCTGAATGTCCTTCAATTTAGATTTGTCTGATGTTTCTTCATAATTAGATTCAAATTACTCATTCTTGGCAAGAATATCTCAAAAGTGATCCATCTTTTTCCCTACACACCAAGTGGTACATGATGTCGCTTTGTCTCACTGGAGGAGATGTTGAATTTGAGTCACAGGGTTCAGATAGTGTTTGCCAGCTTTCTCTAGGACAAGACCACTATTACCCCTTTGTAATTAAGTAATTTTTTATCTTTCCCAGACAGTGTTTCTCTGTGTAGCCACGGCTGTTATGGAACTCACTCTGTAGACCAGGCTGGCTTTGAACTCAGAGATCTGCCTGCCTCTGCCTTCCGAGTGCTGGGATTAAAAGTGTGAGCCACTGCCACGAGGCATAATTAAGTATTTAATAGGGACAGTCATTGACATTATGTAAATATCCTGTTTGTCACTAAACTTTCAACAAATACAGTGTTTTTTAAAATTATTTATGTGTGTATTTGAGTGCCCACGGTTGCTCATGCACACGTCTGTGTACACACAGAGGCAAGAAGAAGGTGTGGGATCCCTCAGAGCTGGAGTTGCAAGCTGTAGCGGCACAACTAGTTTGTTAGGTGGGGGCACTGAGATCTGAATGAGCTCTGGTCCCCGTAATTGCATAGTCTCTTAACTGCTGGGCCATCTCTAGACTTTTCCTTTTCCTTCCTTCCTTCCCTCCTTTCCTTTCCTTTCCCTTCCCTTCCCTTCTCCTTCCTTCCTTCCTTCCTTCCTTCCTTCCTTCCTTCCTTCCTTCCTTCCCTCCTTTCCTTTCCCTTCCCTTCCCTTCTCCTTCCTTCCTTCCTTCCTTTCTTTTTTGCTCTGTAGACCAGGCTGGCCTTGAACTCACAGAGATCCACTTGCCTCTGCCTCCCAAGAGTGTTAGGATTAAAGGTGTGCGCCACCACCACCTGGCTGATTGAGTAATGGGTTCTTCTTGTTTTCTTTTGTTTTTAAGATTCATTTTCATATGTGAATCGGTGTTTTGCCGTGTGCGTCCATGTGAGGGTTTCAGGTCCCCTGGAACCAGAATTACCATTGTGAGCCACCATATGGGTGCTGGGACTTGAACCTGGCTCCTTTGGAAGAGCACCCTGCACACTTAACCACTGAGCCATCTCTCCAAGCCTCAGCTCTCTGTTGCTGTGATGAAACACTATGCCTGGAAGCAGCGTGGGAAGGAAAGAGTTTACAAGAGCTGATGCAGAGGTCATGCAGGAATGCTGCCTACTGGCTCACTCCCCAGGACCTGCTCAGCTCGAACCCATAACCACCTGCCCAGGGGCACTGCCCACCTACATCAGTTATCGATCAAGAAATTGTCCCCACAGACTTGCCTACAGGCAGTCTGATGGAGCATTTTCTCAACTGAAGTTCCCTCTTCCCAGATGAGCTTTAGCTTATGTCAGATTGACAAAAACAAAGCACCCTACCAGCACACCCCCTTAGCTAGTCATTTTAGACCCATAGGTAATCGTGGGCTAAATCTGTTATTAGTAATCGTGGTGCTGGGATGGACCCCGGGGTCCTGCGCACACTGAGCACACATCCTGCCCCTGACTTACACCACCAGTCCTTCAGTTACTTTCAATTTTTAGAAAAGATTTATTTAATCTTATGCGTGTGGGTATTTGCCTGTATGTGTCTGTGCACTGTGTGTGTGCTTGGTGCCCATGGAGGTCCAAAGAGGGTGTCAGGTCCCCTGGAACTGGAGTTACAGATGGTTTGAGCTGCCACAGGTGTTGGGCATCAGACCTGGGCTCTCTGAAATAGCAGCCAGCATTCTTAACCACTGAACCATCTCTCTGGCGCCAGTGGCTATTTTTTTATGGTTACCAAATGGTGATTTGTTTCCCCTCCCTCCCTCCTTCCTCCTCGTTCTTTCTCCTCACCTCTCCCCCTTGCTTTTTCCCTTCTCCCACCTCTCTCTTACCAGATAGGACTTCCCTGAGTTACCCGTGTCACCCTTGTATGCATAGACACAGCGTGGTGATTTTCTAGATACATGCTCCCTTTAAATGGATCAAAAGAAGCGTTTCCTACCTCCCCCGTTGTGTTGGAATGCATTCATGAATTCCCCTTTTCATGAGGGTTATCATCTGCCACTCATCATTACCTCATTCTTTATTCATTTGTTTATTTTGAAGGAGGGATTGAACCTAGGACTTCACACATGCTAAGTAAGTGCCCTGCTACTGAACACCACCCCCAAAATACTGTCCTGTATCTGATGTTTACACTGTCCCAGATCTATCCAGTGTGAACCACCTTCAAACTGGTTCCTGGATCTTGTGACACGTCTTCATCTTTCTTTGATCACTTCCTTCTTCCTACCATTTCAAGTGGTCCCAAGTCAGGACCTACCCCCTGATGATGCAAAATGAGAACCAGATTTGGAAGGATGCGCACACAGAGGAGGCACAGATCTCAGCAGCATCCCTCACCTGACGGCCCGTGAGCAAGAGGGCCGCTGAAGCAGCTATTGAGGGAACAGGGAAACAGCTGTAAGAAGTTAGCATGTGCTTGGAGCACAGCTTAACAGCCAGGGATGAGACTCTTGTCCTTTCCTGGGTGTGATCAGTCCTGTCCAACACTCTTGTGTGGTCAGAGCTGGAGTCAGTTTTCAGAAATGTGCTGTGAAATGAGCTAGCCAGAGGTGCCTGCCCCTGGCCGAGGATGGCCTAGGTGCGCTGGGCAGGAGCAGCCGGGAAGTCCAGCGGGAACTGAAGCCGGAAACTAAGCAGCTCTGAGAGAGTGGGAGGCCGGACATCATGTGGAGGACATGCAGGGAGGTGAGAGGAGCAGGCGGTGCTGCAGGCTGACTTCCTGAAGACGGAGAGGCCTGAGCACAGGCTCAGACAGTGGAGGTGTGCTGAAGTTTTTGTCTTTTTTGACGTTTCCCTGTGTAGCCCTGGCTATCCTGGAATTTGCTCTGCAGACCAGGCTGGCCTTGAACTCAGAGATCCACTTACCTTAGCCTCCCAAGTACACCTTCATTTTGAGGCTCATATAAAATTTCTAATCTGATAGAAGACAGAACCGACCATATGGAGCCTTCTTATATCAAGGGGGACCATGAACCTGCCCTCAGGGAACCTTCAGGTATAGAGACACAGCTCTTTTGGCACAGCCCATCCCCTTTTAGCCATGAGCTTGGCCCCCTCCTCATTCTGCCCTCGGATCCCCGTCCAAACCCGGTGGACTCTTTAGGCTGTGGGCATATGCCCAGTCTATGCAGGAGGGCTTGTGGTTTTGGATCAAAGCTGTTTGTCTTAGGAACTCCTGGAGGTTTCTTGGAAGTAGGGGTGGTGAGAGTCTGCTTCAGACGCCACCACTCTTTCCTCCAAAGGCTATTTAGGGAGGTGACACCTTCCCTTGGCTTACCACAGCCCTCTCAAAGCTTCCCCACCTTGCTGCCCCCACAGCTGCTCTAGGAGCTGAGAGAAACCACAGACCAGAAGCCGAACTGGTCTGCTCAGGAGAAGCTGGCGGTGGAGAGGCTGAGGGAGGGATAAGGTCCCTGCTTTAAAGGCCTAAGTGGGCTCAGAGTCAGGGTGGAGGTCAGAGGCTGTGACTGTCCCCTGCCCAGCAGGATGTCTCTAAGAGGGTCCTGAAGAGGATCTTGTACTTAGTACCTACTATTTTTTTTAAAAAAACATTTATTTATTTACTGTGTGAGCGCGTGAGGAATATGTGTGCATGCATGTGCATTTGAGTGTGCCACAGCACTAGTAGGGAGGTCAGAGGATGCTGTGAAAGAGTCAGGTCTCTCCTTGTATCTTACACTTCTGGGGATCGGACTCAGATCTTCAAGCTTGTATCCATTTGAAGAAGTGGAAACCAAGCAAGTCATTGCAAGACGCCCTCTGGCACTTTAAGGTCAGAGAAAGGCTAGAGCCAAGATGTGCCTCTATCTAAACCCCCAGTTACCCCTTAACTGGGAACCCTTGGAATCCATAATTTTCTAGAATGTTCCCAGGAACTTCATTCATGAAATGGAGTGTATCTCTGTCTCTGTCCCTCTCTCTCCCTCTCTACCCCTACCCCCTCTTAGCTTTTTATTTATTTATTCTGATTTATTTTGTGTGTATGAGTGTTTGTTTCATGGGTGACCACAAGCATACCTGGTACCTATGGATGTCTATGGGAGAAAATACAGGTGTGACCTATAGGCCAGCCTACCTGGCTGGCACCTTGTGCTTCTAAAGAAGCATGGCGCACCATGCCCCAGAAGTCGGACCACTGAATTCTGAAGTATCCAGAGTAGCCGCTAGCTGGCTTGTGGTCTCCAGGTCTCTTTAACATGCTTCTTCTATATAGACGCCCTGATGGTAGACTGCTCACTGTGCAGCACGAGGAGCGTGCTAAGAAATCACAGTGGATGGTTTCCACTGTACAAGCGGTAGCTGCGATAAAGCCGACACTGTTCCCTGAAACCGTCTCTGGAGAGGTTCATCTCTACATCATTTACCGACCCACGGGCATTGCTGTCTTGGGGGGTGCCCTGGTAACGGCGACTTATGTCAGAAGAGGATGTCAGACCCCCTTGGATTGATGGCTATGAGGCACCATGTGGGTGCTGGGAATAAAACCCAGGTCCTCTGGATGAGCAACAAGTGCTCTTACCTGCAGAGCCAACTCCCCAGGCCTCTTCTTTTAAAATGTATTGGAAAATGATATGAATAATGGACACCATTATACACAGCTGGTCTCACTTGAACACAATTGACTGCTGTTATACACAGCTGGTCTCACCTGTCCACGATTGCTGCTGTTAGGAAAGGCTTGTCATCTCCAAGTGCCATGCCTGTCTCATCTGTCCCAGCAGACACCATCACCATGTTCTCTTCAAGGCCACGTTTCCCACTGACTGTCCCCAGGGAGGGACACAAAGACAGGTTTGGTTTTTGTTTACTTCTGTTTTGTTTGTTGATTGGTCTGGGGATCAGGTCTCATTATATAGTTCACGATCCTCCTTCCTCAGCCTGTGGTGACAGAAAGCCTGGGCTCCACGCGCATCTTCTGCAAAGGCAAATTTAGACAGTGAGCCTCTCTTGGTTCTGCCTCAAGTTACTTTATTCTTGTTTTTCTTATTTTATTTTTATTTTTTTGTTTGTTTTTTGAGACAGGGTTTCTCTGTAGTTTTGGAGCCTGTCCTGGAACTAGCCCTTGCAGACCAGGCTGGTCTCGAACTCACAGAGATCCTCCTGCCTCTGCCTCCCGAGTGCTGGGATTAAAGGCGTGTGCCACCACCACCTGCCCGGCTTTTCGTTTCCTTCTTATTTTATGTGTATGGGTGTTTTGCCTGCATGTGTCGTGCACCACATGTATGCCTCTCCTCTGGTGCCGGAAGAGGATGTCAGATCCTCTGGAACTGGGGTTACAGACAGTTGTGAGCCATTTCTCATACTGCTCAAAGCAATAGCCTTGAGAGCCTCTTATAGCTGAGTGCTTGGCAGTTGGGTGTCACCAGTCAGTAACTGACCACCCTGCCCCTAAAGGTGAACCCTCAAGTATTTATTGTAGGTGACCTCTGCTCTACTTCCCCTGATTCTCATTTTTTTCTTCCTTCTTCTT
>PVIU01010215.1:0-71404 GCA_004026605.1 Ondatra zibethicus
CGTGCAGCTGCTTACCTGCATAAAACGTAAACTCTAGAGGAATACGAGAAAACTAAGGCAGTGGATCAACCTGTCACGTGCTCCTATCTGAAATGTATTCCCATGACAATCATGGCAGCTGAAGATATCAAACCAAAGCTATTCACACAATTATTTTTTAATAATTTGGATTTTAATAAACATTGAAATAATTAAAAAATGTTTCTGTTGTTGAGTATGAATTGCTAAGTAAGCTCTTGCTGCATCTTAAAAAAAATCTAATGACTGATTCCTGCTAGTGTGGCATAAAGTATATTCAAACATCCAGTGAAAAATGAGTATTTTTAGGTCATATTTTCTGAATCAGACAATTTTAGGTATTTTGCTACAGTTTAGAAATTTGAGCTTTCACATTTAAATTCTAGTTTGTTTTCATCTAACTATCCTGGTCTTTGGGTGACTAAGTAAAGATTCCTGTAACACTGACTTTCTTATGACAGAAAGTAGTGCATGCTTATTCTAGAACATACAGGTAGCAAAAGGTCTTGGACAGGCACATCAGTCTCAGCCGCAGGCTGCACTGTCTTCCAGTTCTTTCCTATGGATCCTTATTTTTACAGCTTGTCTCATTCAGAGAATGAAACATTGAGCAGCAGAGACAAGCATCTACTTTTGTGGGCTTTACATTATAGGGAGATGCTAGGAAGACAGTAAGATGGTGACACAGCAGACCTGCGTCAGGACAGCCTCACAAGGGGTGGGGTCTGAAACCAGGTCTGAAGGACACCAGCAAGGCTCAGGGAACAAGCTGCTTGTGTTCCAGAAGCAGAAAGAAGGTGCAGGGCGGTGTGGGGATGGAGAAGGGATGAAAGCAGCAGGGAGGGAATCTGGTCTGTTTTTTTTTGGAGCATAACAGTTAAGTTTTAAGGGAGGTTTTAACAAGAAAACCCGGCAGAAATGGATCTGCCTTGACTGTTAAGTGGGGGCACCCTGTGGGGATGAAGGCAGCAGACCAGCTGGGAGGCTTGGCAGGAATTATTTATGAAGGGCTAAATGTTAGGACTGAAGGCAAGGGGAGAGTCAAGGATGCAGGGAACTCAAGGATGACACCCCCATCCGTGTGAGAACTGACACCTTGCCACTAAGGTGGGGAATGGGGGAAGAGACTGGGATGTGACATGATTGATTACAAGTACAGATAGTGTACCAGACAATGTTCTGAGCATTTTCATGCATTAGTCATGAAGTGGGCATCATCACAATTATCTTCACTTATAGATCAAGAAACTGAGACACAGAGAGGAAGAACAACTTGTTTTAGATCAGACTGGTATGTGTTAAAACTGAATCTGGATCCAGGCAATGACTGACTCACCAGTACAATCCTACATATTTCTCTGTGGGTTATTTTTAAAGAGAACTACAATGTATTTACTTTCATTATCTCCTCCCGCCCCCCATTATATTAAGGTTGCTTCAACTAAAACTATAATGTGGAAAAATAATTAGTATAAAATGAATTTAGGAGTTAAAACAGAAAAAAATGTGAAAAATGGGTAAAATGATTCAGGACATAAAATGGTAACAGAACTTTATCACTGACAAACTGAATGATACAGTGTGCGACCCACAATATTTATTTTTCACCAATTGTCTGCTTTCAGCCCAAAGCTATACCACCAAATCTCATTCTTCCTACCATCCTAAGGATGTTGTTACATGATTCAGTAATATTTATAGCTCAACATCAATCTGAGATTCCAGTTGACTTAGAACAGAAATAGGCAGTAACATTGAAGTGTAATAAACAGCCTTGCAAAGACTAATATACACACCTTGGAAACAGAGATGTCAGAAAAAACAATGCTACTAGAAGACATCCTTTCAAAAGCCAAGAATCTGAATTGAAGTCCAGGATGTATCCAACGGCCCACAGGGTAACCACTGAGAGTATCAGCAGCAGGAAGAGCTATTGAGAGATTAGAGTTTTAGACCTGTGGATCACACCCCCTAACAAGAATTAGTTCAGTACAAGAACTACTTCCTAAGTACAGAACAAACAACCGAACTAGCAGATTTTTTTCAAATAGTTGTCAAATTTAAAATATGATTGATTTATACACCTTAGAGATAATCTTATAAATTTTGCTTAATGACATTTTTCTTTTTCTTTTCCTCAAAAAATGGCATGTTTAAAAGGAAAGTGATAATAAAAATAAAAATTTTCAAAAATAATTGAACATTGACGGGATGGGCCAAACAAATGATTTAGTTTAGTAATCGAGATAGTCTATGCTGGAGAGAAATTTGGGGGCAGTCAAGATGCAAATATCCTTTAAGGGACGGATGAATAGGTAGAAAAGTTTTCTAGGACAGAATCTTGGTATCTCTACTCCTAAGAAGTTGGAAGTAATAGCCCCTTTCTTCACCCTAACTGAAAACTAAGCATAGTACTCACAGGGATTTTCTATGTAAATATCCTGCATCTGTTAGTCAGAATTATCCTGCAATTATAATTACTAATATTGCTTGAAAAGACACTATCATATATGAGAAAAAAAATTAATCAACCCAATACCCATTTTTATCATCGTGAATTATATTCACAACTATGGCTTAGTTTTCTTAGCCATTTGAGAGAAAGCTGAAGTTCCTAAACCATTTTTTACTGTTTAGCTTACTTTAAGTTCAAAACACTACAGTGAAGAATTGTTACGTTAAAAAAAGTTATTTTCAGTAGGAAAATAAATCTACATAAAGACTAATGGGGCTGGACTAATGTGGCCATTAGTGACGTGATGAGGTCATGTTCTAGTGACAAACTGACAGCAGGACTAACCAGAAGCACATCACCATGGATATGGGTATGACTGACAGCACATACCATGACAGATAAGAAAGAAGTAACTACCTAAGGAGATCAGAAGGCTTAGTCACAGGTGGGCAGGAGCAGGAGGCCAGTTCTGAGACCTTGCATTGCAAATGTCTACTAGACACTGAACTGGCGGGGGGAGGTCAAGTAGGTGCCACTCTAAGAATCAAGCCCATTTTGCATTTTGATTTATTCCTTAAGTAATTAGCAAATATCCATCAGGTAATACATAGTTTGGGTGCCATCTACCTGAGAATTAATGTTATGGCAAAGATGTCATTAGCAGATCCATTGCAATACAATCAAAGTTTAATCTCTAGCCTCTTCTGTGACCCTAAAAACAAAAACTTTTATCACACAGAATACCTCGCATTTATGTAGCCATCTCCAAAGTCTAAACTTTTTGTTCACTCTCCTCTTGGCTTCTGTTTTCAGCATGTGAATAATGAGCTGGTTTTTATTTTGTATAGCCATATCAAGAGGTGTTTCTCCCTTAAAAAAATCAATTATATTTTTATTTTTGGATATAGTACAGGTAATAAAACACTTTTTCATTAGATTCATATATTCAATACATTTATTCTAAGTGTAGATATTATTGTTAATATTTATACTGTGGTATCTAAAATACAAATGAATAGCTACCAATGCATTAAATATCCATCTTTGGCTGAAGAGATAATGAGCTAGAAAAGCGAATACCAGGTCATACCTTAGCATTTCGGATGTCCAGGCTAGAACCAGCTTCCAATAGCTTATCAACTGCACTGACATTTCCTGACGCAACTGCCCAATGAAGCGCAGTGTTCTGGTGTGTTTTGTCAACAACACTGAGAGAAGGATTAAACTTTAAAAGAAATCCAGTTGGTTCTGGCCTGTGTCAAGACAATAAAGGCATTAGTAGGGAGGAAGATGTGAGGAGAAAATGCAAATAGAGAAATTTTAAGGTAGTGTATCAAGTAATAAGTGAAGAACAAGAATATTGGCAGCTGTACAAGTATCTTTTCCTCTTAAAAAAAGGAGCTATTTTTATTTACGTTTAAGTGTGTATATACAAATGTGTGCAAGCCAGAGAAGGGTGTTTGATTCCCTGGAGCTGGAGTTGCAGGCAGTTGTAAACCACTCTACAGTGAGTTCTAAGCCAGAACTCTGGTCTGGTCTTCTGTAAGAGCTGCAGGGGCTCTTAGGCAGAGCCATCTCTCCAGCCCCAAATGTCTTTTACTTAAATACTCCAGATTCAGAATTACATGATCATGCTTGGGGCAAATGATAAACTTGATAACCTCACGATCTAAATTAAGCCTTATGCTGCTATAGCATGTGCAAACAATAATAGCAAATGACTAGTTCTGTTCTAGTTACTAGCAGAGAAGATCAAACAAACAAGACAGCTCTTAAATGGCAGCCTGCTGTATCAATGACATAATTTAGTTAGCAATTCAGAAGATAAGGAAAGTTTTCTTCATGTTTTTGTTCTATTTAGTAATTAGTATTTTTAAAACTGTCAATTTAACCTTGGCTACTATTAAATGGTGTACAATCAAACACTAACTGCATGTCTTACTTGAGCAGATAAAACTAAAAGCTACCTTTACACTCTTTCTATCACCTTCTAGGGAAAACAGGTGCAAACATAGGCTGGACATTCCTTTCCCAAAATACTTGGGACCAGAAAGGTATCTTGTATTTTCTTTTTGCTGCTCATCCTTAAGGAATAGTGGATATTTTAGGATATCTGTGAGTCCTTAAGGATAAGCAGCAAATCCAAACTGAAATTAATTTGCTTCATATACATCTTATAGTCTAAAGTTATATTTTTAATGATTCTTTGCATTATGTATGGTATAAAACTTGCTTTTTAAGGTATCATGTTGTCTAAATAATTCAGATTTTGAACATTTAGGACTTAGAATTCCAAGATTAGTAATGCTCAACTTATATAGACATTATATTGTCTAAAAAAAAATAAGATTTTAAACATTTAGGACTTAGGATTCTGAGATTAAGAATGCTCACCTTTTATTTCCTAAAATATTAGTACATTTAGAAAGTGATAAGCTAAGCTAGTCAGTGGTGGTGCATGTCTTTATTTCCAGCACTTGGGAGGCAGTGATAGGCAGATTTCTGAGTTCAAGCCAGCCTGGTCTACAAAGTGAGTTCAAAGACAGCTAGGGCTACAAAGAGAAACCCTGCCTCAAAACATACATACATGCAAATAAATGAAAAAGAAATGATAATCAAGCAAACAATTCAATAAAATATTTTTTTCTTTTTCTCTCTTTTAATCATCAATACTTTCCCTTCTTTCAGGAGATCTACCCAATAAGACTAAGATCTGACTTTAATTACTCTATTAGCTCTAACAACATTTCTAGTCAAATACTACCTGTGGCCCCACTGCTACCTAAAAAGACCAGAGGAATGGTCCTCTAACAAAGCCAGCTATAGCAAGAGCTGTGTCGAAGATAAGCAGACCTGGGGATTCAGTACAACGCTGGAAACAAATTGATAAGGAGAAAACTGTAACATGCATGTGTGTACAAGGAATAATGATAGCTGGACCACATGGTGGGCATTAAGTAAATGTGTTTATGAATATGTATCTGATCACATCCTGTAACAGACTCTTGTCACACACCAGCTCTATCGGTGTCTTCAGAGCAGTCAGCAATAGCAGAGAAACTCAATTTCACTGCTGTCAAAAAGTGAGCTTATCATAGAGATTTGTGATTATGAGAACATTTAAATTTGTCATCTTTTCAGGTACAAAAGAAGAAATCAGTCAATTAATAAGCATATGCTAAGGAATATCAACTCTGTAAACTTTCAAACTTTTCATCAAAGCTACCAAGAGAAAACAATGTCCTTCAATGGTGCATTTTAAGTATCGATAGTCATGACCATGCATAAAATCTTCAGCATGTACTAGCAACTCACAGACCAAGATACTTGAGATTATATTTACAGAAAACTTATAAGGACCAAGAAGCAGAATGAGGGGATCCAGTAACACTCACCCAATGACTTTGTAAGCTGATAGCATGAGAGGCGTCTGGCCATTGACATCTGTCATATTCACACTCTAGTCAAAAGGAATCAATTAGTAAAACTGTGAATATAGTATAAAAAGTTGCATTTCTTAGTAAATAAATACTTTAACACATTCAGCCCATCACTGCTCTACAAATATGGTTCAAATATCATTTAAGTTAAAAAAAAAAAAAGAGGCTGCTTTTACAGGGTAAAAACCCATAGAAGGGGGGCTGGAGAGATGGCTCAACGGTTAAGAGCATTGCCTGCTCTTCCAAAGGTCCTGAGTTCAATTCCCAGCAACCACATGGTGGCTCACAACCATCTCTAATGAGGTCTGGTGCTCTCTTCTGGCCTTCAGGCATACACGCAGACAGAATATTATATACATAATAAATAAATAAATAAAAAACCAAGGGAGAATCTGAATATGTGATATAAAGTGTTCTATGATGCACAAGGAAGAGAGGACCGCTGAAAGTCACCTTCAAATATGACACAGAGATCTAGATGACATATGATTTAAACCTTGACACATGGATTCACGCTAACATTCATCCAATAACAGTGAATTACCTATCTTCAGAGTCACTTTTATTTTTTATGTTTTTGCACTTGCTTCAAACAGTTAAACAAGAAAAATTCAAAACTCTTTATATTTTCTGGAAGAGAAGAAAAAGGGAAATCATATCCCAGTAAGGACACACAGTCCTTTCACACACAGTGGCTCTCATCAAGTCGAAGAGTCTAAAGTACTAAGGGTTCTCAAGGCCCTGGAGAAACAGAACTTGGGAAGAAGCACAAAGGTCTCTCTCTCCTACATCTTCCCAATATGAAGCCTAGGAGGCTATAATTATTCTACTTCCCTGGGCTGTCTGAGAGAAAGTGCTTACAGAGGGAGAATAATCAATCCAATGGCATTTATGCAAACATGCTTTCACACCCATTCCAGACAAGACTGCTAACACATAAACCACCCTGCTGTCAGAGAGCACTCCAACCAGCAAACACAGCTCACAGCGAAACTCCCACTGCTGACAGCCTATAATTTAACCTGTGCTCTGAAGGACATCATTTTCATGGAATTACTCAGAGAACAATAAATAAGATGCACACATTCAAATTGGCCTCCCATTTGAGTCGAAATAATGAAAGCAAACGATGGGTTAATAGTGATCTGACTACCATTTGTACACTCAAGCAAAAGAAAAATACAGGCTTTGAGGTCAGGTTTCTGAAAAACCCTGAAAATTACTGGTCTCGTCAGAAAAACTATTACAGGCTTACAAGTTTCAGAAACATTAAATGATGTTGAGCTAAAATAACCTGTCTTTCCTCCTTAATGTAGTTAAAAAAACCCCAGTGCTGAACAACTAGGTTGGCTTACCAAGGTTAATTCTGTGTATGTGAACATCCATTAACTTCTAGTTTAAAAGTCAGAATAGACGAGGGCCAATAACCTTCCCGGTAACTTCAGGTCACACTACCTAGAATATAGGAACATTTCAAAACATACCTGTCCCTTCGAGATGAGATATGCTATAATCGGCATGTGCTGAAACAGGACAGCCAGATGAATGCTGCTGAATCCCTCCCCATCAATTAGAGTGGGGTCTGCACCATGCTGGAGTAATAATATGACCATAGGCAAATGCCCTTGTCTGTAAATAGAAAAATTTAAAAGGTACTGCGTTCTGAGGAAGTAGAATTAATGCAGAAAAAAAAACATTCAGGAAGAAGCTACATTTCTAAGACATGAGGGATTCTGGCTGGATGAAAGAATGCTTTCCAACAGGAAGATGTTTTAAATACTGGCAGTTGTACATTTTTATTTATGTTTAAGTGTGTATATACATATGTGTGCAAGCCAGAGGAGGCCAGAGAAGGGTGTCTGATTCCCTGGAGCTGGAGTTGTAGGCAGTTGTAAACCACTCTACAGTGAGGTCTAAGCCGGAACTCTGGTCTGGTCCTTTGTAAGAGCAGCAGGGCTCTTAGGCAGAGCCATCTCTCCAGCCCCAAATGTCTTTTACTTAAATACTCCAGATTCAGAATTACATGGTCATGCTTGTGGCAAATGATAAACTTGATAACCTCACAATCTAAATTAAGCCTTATGCTGCTATAGCATGTGTAAACAGTAACAGTAAATGACTAATACCAACAATGGAACTTTAAAACCCTGCAGTTTCAGAAACTAAAACATAATCATACGCTAGAAATATTAAGTATAATATCAGTGTAATTGTGAAAATGTTAAGAACCATATGTTTATAAACCATATTAAAAACCATATACATATAAAGAACACACATAGATACATATATGTACATATATCTCCAAATGTAACTCATTTTCATGTAAACTAACAACATCAGCAGCTTGAAGCAGAAGAGTAACCCTTAGGTTCTTCAAAACTCTTGCCTGTGGAGAACAGATCCAGTGCTCTGCTTTGCAGTAACAACTAACTGTTCACTTCAGTTCCACCCTCACCAACCAGAGTGGTTAGGCAGACAGACTTATTCCCTCAGCGTCATAGGATCAGTGGGTCACACAGCAAACAGGGAGGCTAGATATCATAACTGTCACGGTCAGCCAGCCTACTCAAGATTATCATGCATCAACTTCAAAGGCGTTTACCCATTTGATCTTAAATATACTTTACTTCTATTCTGTGAAGAAATCAATCTCTTTTTTTTTTATTTATTTATTTTTGTGTTTTCAAGACAGGGTTTCTCTGTGTAGCCCTGGCTGACCAGAAACTCACTCTGTAGACCAGGCTGGCCTTGAACTCAAGGGATCCATCTGCTTCTGTCTATTGAGTGCTGGGAATAAAGGCCTGCACCACTACTGACCGGCAAAATCAATCTGAAAGGCTGGAGAGTGAGTTTATAGTTGAATTACTCCTTTAATTCACACAAACCAAATAGAAGAGATGTTCATTCCAGTTTCAAAACAGAAATTCTAATACATTTGAGTCTGATAACCATACTGCAGCACAGGGTCAAACACTAAACAACTCTTCTGGAAACGCTAAAACAGTACTCATTTTGAAAAGAGGGAACAAAAGAAAAGAAAACCATTCTTTTTCTGCAGCTGAGGTTGAGACCTGCTCCCACAAGCCACACAGCTTAAAGTCAGCTTGGAAAGACATCTTACCGGATGGCCCAGTGAAGAGGAGTTGAATTTAAATCACCACCCAACTGATCTATCACAGCACCTTTGGAAATATAAAACCTGTTAAAAGCAACGACAATAAGACATGAAACTTAAGCTCCATACTGAGAAAGAAAAGTATTTTCTCTATCTCCCCACCCGCCCAAGACAAGGTCTCATGTATCCTAGCCTGGCCTCAAACTCGCTACCTTCTAAAGATGACCTGAACTAACTTCTGATCCTCCTGTCTCCATGTCCTGAGTGCTGGGATTAGAGGTGTGCATCATCACATCCAGTTTGCATACGACACTGGGATCCAACCCAGGGCTCCGTGTCTGCTAGGCAAGTACTCTACCAACCCAGTCCAACTTTTTCTCAGCACTATGTTATAAAACAGAAATTAGAATAACTCTCCTGAAGGGCCCAAATCTATAGAAGTCTCAAAACTATGTAGGCCAGCAGCAGACAAATCTCTGGTGAAACAATAGTACATGTATAATTATTTCTGCTATAAATAGCATTCCACTATCACCCACATAGTTACAACACATAGTAACTTCCCTGAACATCTTAATGACTATAGTACTTTTATAGCTTCAAAAATGGAAAGAGAATGGTGAGATTTTATCATTTTTAGCAGTTCAAAATAAGAGGTAGCATGTGAGAAGGAATTTTTAAAGTAGCAAAAAAATTGAATTTAAAATAATTTTAGACAAATTAGAAATGTTTAGATAAATTATGAATGTTCTATTTTTGAGAACACAGGATATGAGGTTCTGTTACATTGAACCTATAATGTAATAAAAACAATTTTCATCTCTAGTTTAGAGAAGTTTATTTTCTTACTTCAAAGATATGCTTTGTATATCACATTATCTAAACAATATACCATGAGTTTGTCTGTTGGTATGATTTGTTAGAAGATTTTAAACTAAAAAATTTATTTCTTTAGGCCTCAAGGATTTTATACATATAGTCCTCTGATAAGAAACATATACACTCAAATACTCATTACCCACTGCCATCTTACACACTAAAGTAGAAACTGTTATACCAAACTGTTAGGAAGCTCCACCCAGCCCCTCTCCTCCCATTTCAGACCCTATCCCTGAGAAAGTCCACAAATGGTGGCTCCATCCCCAGAGGGCATTTAAAGGCCCCTCCTTGTGGTTTCCCCTCATGGTTTCTGTTCTTCCCCTGGGACCACTCGGGATTGCTTTGCTCAGATTAAACCTGGACTTTTAATTCTCTCGGTTTAATTTTTAATTAAACCTTTCACAAACAACAGGTAGGCAGCAGAGCATTCTTTACAAAGAACTATATAAACCATTCCATGCTCACTTCAAACATATTCCACATTTAACTTTTCTCAAAGTTTAATTCTTTACCTATCTATTCCTCCTGCTGCTAGAACACAAAATGTTTCAATGCTTCTTCCAGAATTAGATGCAGCTTCTCTCCTGAGACTGATGTAATGCTATTCCTTTCTCTTCAAAACACATCTGCTTTCACTTAGCTAGCCTTTATTTTTATGGTAGTCCTCTTCAACTCTATAGTAAGACTGCAAACTCCAGGTATTCATTTACAATAAAAGACCATAAGTGGCCCAACTCATACAAAAAACAAGACAAGAGTGAGTTCTAGAACCACAAAGACCAGTTTACACGCACATACATCCCATCTTACTTTACAAGCTCCAGTCTGTTGTTAATGGCAGCCCAGTGAAGAAGAGACACATTTTCTTTGTCTGGTTGTCTGACATCATATCCTGCTTCTACCAACTCTTTACATCGTTCAAAAATTCCATATCTTAAATAAGAAAAAGAAAGGCATAGTTAATACATTATAATAATTTTATGTGTGAAATTTCTTCCCTTTATCATGACCTTTATTTTTTATTTTTATTTTTTTAAATCTACACAACTCTCTAATCAACATGGAAATACAAAGTATCCTTAGAGGAATCCCCACAGATGCCAACATCTGTGCATATTTAAGTCTCTTACATAAAACAGTGTCATATATAATAATTAAGCATATCTTCCTGCATACTTAAGTCAATTATAGGTTACTTACACAATATAGATGCTGTGTAAACAGCTGTCATACCATATTGTATAGGCGACCAAGACGAAGCTTTAAAATTTTATGAATGTACAGTACGAGTGCTGGTGCGGTATTTCTTGAAAACATTTTGAACTCAAGATTGGTTGAAACTATGCTTGCTTAACTCCACAATGGAGAATTCTTTGATATGGTCCAACTCTAATTAATGCACTAAGGGAACATAGTGCAAAGCCAAACAAAAGTAAGTTCAGTATATGGACTGATGGATTAATCCATGTGGAGCTGAAACAGACTTTCTTAAACTTTAGTGCTTACGCCTGCCCCCTTCAATAATTGCACTTGTCTAAGTACATATCGTGTTGGCTCCTGACTTACCTTTTTTTTGGGGGGGGGATGGTTCTTTAATCAGATGTTTTTCAGTGCTGCTTCCTCCTAAAGGAGCGTCCTTCTGTCAGCCTTGCTTTTCCGCCTGTAGGCTGACAGAAGACACTGGAGCAGCCAACACACAAGACCTCTGTTTGTGCATGGCTAAGACCATGGTGATTTTACAGCATCCTCCTGACTTATCTCTGAAGCAAAGTGCACCTACGCAACTACCTCACAATGCAGACAAAACCCTAAAAGCAAATTTGGAATGGAATAAATTCAACAAGAAATGGCCAAAATGTAGATCTAGGCAAGGAGGAAATGAGGAGTCCTTCTAGAGAAACTAAAAGATGATAGACATGTTGTATTTTAAGAAAGGGGGGCATTCTGGACAGGAGAAATTTGTTTGATGTATAAAAACTGAGATGTGAAATACTATACAGATGTTCAAAGAAACAAGCAACTCAGCAATGCTGAGCACAAACAATACAGTAGAAAAGGAAGAGAAGAGTAGGAAGGGCAAGAGGCAAGACCACTCAAGGTAGACGAAGATAAGACTCTACAGTTCAGTGGGAAACCAAGAGAGTAACTTGAAAAGAAAAGTCCGGGGAATTTGAGTTTTAAGAAAGATTACGTTAGTGGCAATATGGAAGCTACTCAGATCAGCTTAAGAATAGAGTTCAGAGACCAACAAAGGGGTGATGACAGAGAACCTAAAGTGTGAGGCAGACAACAGGAATGGAAAAGGTGCGTCTAGGAGATATTCAACCTATTGAGGTATTTCTTCTAATACTTTCATAAGTTCAAAAATCATTCATTAACAACTCCCCCTCCCCCTGCCTTGGTTTCTCTGTAGCTCTGGCTGTCCTGGAACTAGCTCTGCAGGCCAGACTGGCCTTGAGCTTAGAGCTCCACCTGCCTCTGCCTCCTGAGTGCTGAGATTAAAGGCGTGCACCACCACCTGCACAACATTTCTTTCCAACAGAAACTAAGCACAGCATATGTCTTTGGCACTTTCTCTGAAACTCATTTCTATCTAGAAGGACCTGAAAATATCAACTGGCTCTCAGAGGTCAAAAATCAAATCAACTGGCAAATGATCTCACTTTTCCACACTGTTAAATGAAAATGTTTCTGTTTGATAAAAATTTGCACAAGCCTTCGTAGCATTTTAAAGAGAAGAGGCATATGTATGTCAACACAAAATGCGAACAGTATGTGGAAGCTTCTGATAATGGCACAGCATCACAGTTGTATACTTCATCTTTTGAAGGTCACCTTGATTATTTTACTGGAAAAGAATATTCCTTTTATTTGAGAAACATTAAGAGAACACATTGTTGGTGGTTTAGAATGTCTGTTTCTCTGCTCATTTCTCCTTCCAAAACAACTAACTAAAGATGTCTCTACAGTCATTTGAGAAGGTCCAAGACCTAATGGAACATCAGAGATGAGTTCTCACTGAGCTTCCCTGTGAACGCAGTGGGTATCTAGCATTTGTCACAACAGAGCTTTCCAGGGGACAGAGACATTTCAGTATTCCCATTCTGATTAAAGCCAATATTCCCCTTACGAACACTCTTGTCTTCATAGCATACAAACTACTAAATCATATTCACCCTATTGAGGTATTTCTTCTAATACTTTCATAAATTCAAAAATCATTCATTAGCAACTCCCCCTCCCCCTGCCTCGGTTTCTCCGTAGCTCTGGCTGTCCTGGAACTTGCTCTGCAGGCCAGACTGGCCTTGAGCTTAGAGCTCCACCTGCCTCTGCTTCCTGAGTGCTGAGATTAAAGGCGTGCACCACCACCTGCACAACATTTCTTTCCAACAGAAACTAAGGCCAGGGCCTTTAAACTTTATAAACACTGGTAATTAGGATATATGAATTATGAACATAAACTTTAGTCAGTGTTAAGGCCAACCATTGATTTAACAGAAATCATACCAAGATAGTCTGGTAATACTAGTTTTTTTTTTAAATGGTGATTATGTTAAATGAACATTATAATGAGTGTGACTTATGTTAAATGAACATTATAATGTTTATACTTGATTACCTCAATATAAATTACCACTGAATTCTGTCTGATAGACAATGTATTTCAAAATATGCTCAAATGCAAGAGGTGAGACAGCCACTGAAATGAACAGGCTCTACGAAAATGAAAGCACTGGCAATAACTGATGCTATAGATGTCCACGTATGATCACAAGCAGAAATATCTTAGATGCATTTCTACTTTCAGACCCATTATTTGCTTCAAGTGATCACGAGTATACTTCTAACTATCTTGTCCTCTGGTGCCAGCACACAAAAATATAGGAAATACATAATAATTAACAATTAATATCTATAAACATGAGCTGGTATTTCCCATCTCACTCCTGTATTAGGTTACAGCATGCTTTAAATTCAAATCCAGAGTCTGGTTTTAGTCTTGCCCCAAATCATTCATTCATTCATTAAACAATTTTAGCAGGCACCTAATAAAAGACAGAAACTATGCAAAAGGCCTGGAGCTACAAAGATAAAGGAGATTTAATTTTGCTAAAAAGCTGCTCACAATCTAATGGAAGTGCCTGATACACAGCCTGCATACTGCACTAAGTACTCTGATGCTGAAATGGCAGACACACTTGGTGCTGGCACTGAGCTGTAGGATACAGTAAGGAAGTGCCCATAAAGTATCATCAACTGCACACACATGATCAGAACTGAACAGATAAAACAGAGCATCTAGTAGACTCACTGTGTAGCCTTGACAATGTCACAGTTACTGGAGTCCTCTATAAGAGGAAGAATTTCTTTTGCCTTTGCAAGTTCTTGGTTTTCGTGTGCACAGACGTTGTGTCGACTGAATCCCAGAAAGTGAGAGCCATGGCTGTGATTCCTGCACTGAAGAGTAAGAGCAATTGACAAAGCATGTAAAAGAATCAATGTCATTATTCAATTACGTAGCAAAACATTCAACTATCAATACCTGTACTTTAATCTCTTACAGAAGTATTTTGGAGGAGATTTTATCTTAGATGCTTACTGTTGGAAAAACCCAAATTATAAATGTTGTCAAAGAACAGGTTATCAGAAAAGGCACCGATGTGCCTTGGTAGCTGTAGCAATAGAGGGTCATGGCTACTGACACTGTAGGGACATCATGAGGATCTTATGTTCAGAGTTGTAGGCACACTTAAAATATTCTCCCCTCTTCCTCAAGAATCAAGATCTTGTGTTTTTCCCTTTTTTTGAAAATAGAAACACTCTGTGGCAAGGAACATGGCAAAGGTGGTGGGACAATGCCTTCTATGACAATGTTAGTGAGTGTCTTAGCAGAGGCTCCTTCCTAATGGTTTTGCAAAAGCAGGCTGCTATGAAACAAAAGGGATGGCAAGAAGCCCAAGTGGCAAGGCTGGGGGGTAGCTTCTAGAACTGAAAGTGCCCCTGGTGACAGACATCAAGAAAATGAAAGCGATCATCAAGGATCCACAAAGAGCTGACTTGCATTACTAACCACAAGAGCTTCAGAAAGAACTCTTTAAGTTCCATAAGGGAACACAGCTCCACCATGACACCAGCTTGTGAGACCCTGAACAAAGGATCCAGCTAAGCTGTATCTGGACCTCTGACAAGCAGAAATATTGAGCTAATAAACACTTTAAGCCATTATATGTGTGGTCATTTGTTGTACAGCAACAGATAGCCAGTACAGAAGTGACCACAGAGTTCAGGGAAGGAGTCCCATCAGCCTAGTAATTCCAGTTTCAAGGGATCTAACAGATCCTTCACAGAGACATACATGCAAGCAAAACAACAGTGGATAAGTCATTTAACAATTATAAAAATAGAAAATCTCTCACAGGAATGACTAGCTGCTTGGATTTTAGTTGATTACAGATGGAGTCAAGTTAACAATCAAGATTGGCCTACAAGCTAGGTGGTGGTGGCACACTTGACAATTGTCAACAACTTTATTAAAATATCAAATGCCCAAGCATCAGGGTAGAGATTGGAAATGGGTTAAAATCAAATGAGGCTCACTTAGTCACTTTAATGCCCCCAAAGCAAAGATCTAATTTTATTTGAGAAAGGGAGTCTTAACAGCTGAAGATTCTAGACACTTCTAAACATTTCTCAATGCTTCTTAATAACAAAGATATTATTTGTATATATTCTAAAATTAAAAAGATTCTAAAATTTAACTCCAATGATGGTAAGACTGCACAGCATTCATTAGCAAGATAACCAATCAAATCAATCTCTTAAACTGTTCAAATTCTCAAGTAGAAATAAAGTATTCAATGTCAAGAAATGCATTATTGCTTATGCTAAGAAATGACACTGAAGGCCAAGATCAAAAACACTGATGACAACTTATGCTCGGGAGGTTGTGGGGTAAAGGGAAGACTCCTGCATTGCTGGTGGGAGCACAAGCTGGTACAGCCCCTTTGGATGTCAGTGTGGCAATTTCTCAGAAAATTAGGAAACAATCTTCCTCAAGACCCAGCAATACCACTTTTGGGTATATATTCAAAGAATGCTCAATTGTACCACAAGGACATGTGCTCAACTATGTTCATAGCAGCATTGTTTCTCATAGCCAGAACCTGGAAACAACCTAAATGCCCCTCGACTGAAGAATGGATAAGGAAAATGTGTTATATTTACACAGTGGAGTACTACACAGCAGAAAAAAATAGCGACATCCTGAATTTTGCAGGAAAATAGATGGAGCTAGAAAACATTATACTGAGTGAGGTAACCCAGACCCAGAAAGACAATTATCATATGTACTCACTCATAAGTGGATTTTAAACATAAAGCAAAGAAAACCAGCCTACAGATCATAATCCCAGAGAACCTAGACAACAATGAGGACTCTATGAGAGACATACATGGATCTAATCTAGATGGCAAGTAGAAAACGAAAAGATCTCCTGAGTAAATTGAGAGCATAGGGACCATGGGAGAGGGTTGAAGGGGAGGGGAGAGGAAGGGAGGGAAGCAGAGAAAAATGTATAGCTCAATAAAATCAATTAAAAAAAAGAAAGAAAAAAACGAAATGGCATTGAAAGCAGACTGAAGGCTATATGTCAGTGACAGAGTTCTTATCTACCATGAATGAGGCCCTAGGATCACTGCTCAAACACTGAGGCAATGGTAGAGTAGAGGGTAAATTTCTGAATTATTATTAAGTAAACTAAGAGGTACTTATCTACAACTTACAGATGATTTATAAAAATCAGCAGTACTTACACTTTTGATATAATTTCCTTGGTTATTAGTTATTACAATTATATTACCTTGAAATATTTTAGAATTTTATTCCTGAAACTGTCAGAGCTGTATGAAAAAGTATAATAGTGCATTTTCTGATCCTCCTGTATCCACCTCCAAAGTGCGAGAACTGTAGGAATGTATTCCTATCTGGCCTTGACTGCTTCTTTTATACAGTGTACAGAGTAAGTATTAAATGAACTACACAAAACTGTCACCAAAGTCCTAACACCACACTGCCCACACTCCATTAACACTGGCTCCAACACACACTATTCCCACCCTGAAGAAAGCTTCCTCATATTAGGAATAATTGCTTTTGCTTTTCCTTACAGTGTCATCCCTTATATATGCAACCCTAAAACTAGTTGTTTTACTCCTTTAATCTGGTGTGGAATCATATTAATTTGTAACCTTTGTTTTGCTTAATATTAGACTTAAAAGTTGATCTAAGAAGCTACAATTAGTTCATTCCTACTGAAGTAAAATGATACATTAACATACCATCACCAACTTACTTATGTGGCCACTTGGATCTTCCAAGATTGGGGTTACTGCATACAATACTGTGGTGTACTTTCTTGTATATGTCTCTGGGTATCCATGCATGAACAATTCTTAACAATATGTAGCCTGAAGTGTAACTTTTTGGCATTAAAGGCATACTAAACCCATCTTAGAATGGCTACATCAGTTAAGGTTCCCAGAGCAGGGCCTGGGAACTTTCATGTTCTTGTTCTCACAAACTGCTGGTGTCATCAGACTCTGATTGCTGCTGCTTTATGGGATTTCTATCTTTTTTTCTTAGATGGCAGCACTTATGTATCTGAGTACAAGTTCTTTTCTTAGCTATTTATAAAATAAAGCAGGGCCTTCTACTTTTCTGCACAATGCAATAACCAGAATTAGATCTCATCACTGGCTGTCCTGCTATTTCAAAGAAGGCCTAGAAAACTGGACAAAATACCAGAAACAAACTATTTTAACTATGAACAATAGGAAGGTATGAATATGATCTGCAATAAATCAGAGTTTAAGAACAAAAGTGTGTTTTGTAAAGAGAGGGAGAGAGAATAAAACTGTATGAAGTTAGACATGGGTAGAAAAGTGGGGAGGACCTGGGAGGATCTTTGGTAAGGGAAACCATGATCAGTGCAGTGTATGAAAAAGACATTTTTCAATAAAAAAGAATGGAAGGAAGGGATGTGGGTGAATCTTACCAGAACCCCAAAATTTCAGAATTACCAGTAGCCTCATGGGCTGAACAGAGACCAAATAAAATAGTTAAGTTACTTAATACATTGAGGTTGTTGGTGATTGTTTAAACAACTCTGAAACAACACTGTGTTTCAATGTTAAAGGGCCTGCTAGAGCCTCAGGGCCTCTCTTTATAAATGAGAAGTCAGAAGTAATAGATGAAATAGGCTGGGGTAGCTCAAGTTGAGAGCAAATTTCAAGAAAGAAATAAGCTCAGCAGGGAAGAACGTGTGTGTGTGTGGGGGGGAAGCATAAGATTTGAGATACTTAAAATTTCTCAATGCTTCCTAAACACAAAAAGACATTCTTTGCATATATTCTAAATTAAAACAAATAAAAAAATGTACTCTATACAGATGTATACAGGGTGAACTCTACAAGGCTATAAAAAGGCTGTCTATGCAAAGCTCAATTTATACATCTGTGTATTTACACAGAGGTACAGAAACTTTAAGCATAGAGAAGGCAGTGGTTATAAGAAGATATGACAAAGCAAGTGTCAGCAGTATTTTGAGGAGTAAAGGAGAGTTCATAATATTATAAAGCTAATTCATTAAGATATAACAACACTGAATGTGTATTGAACTCAAATGTTTAAATTCATGAAGTAAAAATTGTTTCAATTCATGAAGCAAACTGACAGAACTGAAATTATACTTCTTTCATTGACTGTAGTATGAGTGAACACAAAATAACACAGGACAGAGAAACAAAACAACAACCTGGGGATCAGAGAGACTTTAAAAAAGCATCATCCAATGCATCAACTTGGCCAACTGTTAGCACAACAGATACATAGTATATTCCACAGAGGTCTTAGTTTGTGTATCCCTAACGGTGAGTGAGGCTGAGCATTATTTCATGTGCTCAGCTGTCTTCCACATATCTTCAATGAAGTTTCTGTCAAGTCTTTGCCACCCTCCCTTTTTTGATACAGGGTCCCACTACATACAGTTCAGCTCTAACTTGTGGTGATCCCCCTGCTTTAGCTTCCTAAGAACTAGGATTTCAGGCATGTGCTAACATGATTAGCTACCATTTTCCATTTGTGCTATTTGTTTCTTACTGCTAGTTTTAAGAGTTCTTGACTTGAAACAATCTAGATACAGTGCTGGAGATGTGTGACTTGCAAATATTTTCCCTAGAATCACTCATGGGGTCCGTTTTACATTTTCGTGTCCATTTTTTCAACTTGCTACTTCACAGATGAATGTTTATTTTGTGCTCAGTTCCAGGAACTACTCTTGAAATCACAATTCTTCTGTCAACTGAAGAATGTTCTAGCACCCACGCTGCCAGAAGATTCTTTTCTTGCTTCTTGAGTGAACTGAATTGCTTATGGAGCTCTGTCTACCCAGATGCCCTCTTTCAAGGCTCAAGTCTTCACCAGGGGTAAACCAGAAGCAACAAAAGCAAAAAAAATGGGTTGGTAGAGTCTGACATCTGATCATTTCAATCTGCTTTCTACCATTTACTTTTCCAGAGTCCTGAAGATGTGGAAGAGAAAGGTGTGTTTTCAACCCTTTCATTTTACCCAGAACCAGAACCATAATGATCTTTTTAATAGGTCTGTTTGGCTCTCTGCTTAAAAAAAAAATATCAAACACAGAGTCATACATAGCCAAAAGCAACATGTACTTAGCTATAGTAAAATGAAAGTAAGAACCTTTCAGGATTCTTTGTATATCAGTAATTATAATCTATTTAACTGGATGAAAGCTAAAAAATCTCTAGCTCTAAGCAGTCTATGATTCTGATTCATTTGATTTTCTCTGGTCTACTTAGGATTCCAGTTCGCAAATGACTCAAGGTACC
Source organism: Ondatra zibethicus (assembly GCA_004026605.1). NCBI lineage: Eukaryota > Metazoa > Chordata > Mammalia > Rodentia > Cricetidae > Ondatra > Ondatra zibethicus. The sequence continues at coordinate 19,817 of PVIU01010215.1, forward strand.
AGGATAACATGTTTTGTTTCTTGTTTTTATAAGATACATGGGTTGTTAGGGAGAAATAGAAAGAAAGGAATAACAAGAAAGACGTAGTTAGCTGAATACTTTTTCACGGGAAAGAAAGGGCTGAAATAAGAACATTACATAAGAGGCATTTTAGGTACATCTGTGGCAATCTTTATACTAAAGGCTCCCAATTTTTCTTATTTTCAAGATCAAGAGGTGAAGGTCTATGCCACTTCCTCTTGACTTTCAACTCTATGAACTGCTTCACTAATAAAATATTGCAGAAATGATACTGTGCCAGTTTGCAAGTCTATGCCTTAGAAACTGGTACCTTCCTCTTTCTGTTTCTTTTAAGACACACTTCTTTTAGAATCCAGCTACCATACTGTGTAGAAGACCAGGTCACATGCCACACAGAAGTGTCTGTTGAGAGTTAGAATGAACTGCCAGATCTGTGAGTGAAGACACTCCTGGATAATACCAGCCCCAGCTAGCAATTTATCCCTAGCTTGTGAGTCTTTCAGCTGAGGCTCTAGACACAATGGAACAGGAAGACAAACACCTGAACAGTATACTCAGACTTCTGATGCACAGATCCATGAGTTAACAATGGCTGTTCTTCATACCATTATGCTTCTGAGTGGTTTGTTATACCACAGCACATAATTAGAGCATCTTTAAGCTACAGGGGAATCATCATGCAATCAAACTATTTTTAAAACAGTAAGTACTCTTGACATTATAATGGACTTTAAGAGAAAACCATGATCTGGAAAACTCTGGTGAGGGTCATTATCCTCACTAATAAATAAAATGGGATAGGGAGGTATGACAGAAAACCATTAACATTTGTCACAATATTAACAGAAATATCAGAGTTAAGTTTCTAAATTCACTAGTGGTTGAACAATACCAGTGTTAGACTCTCATTTCTATGCTTGACACAAAGTAATGAATGCATCTGATACAAATCACTGCCCTCATAGCACTTATTTCTGTCAGAGGGGAAAGAGAGCATCATCTGCATCAGCGACTCTATTGCATGATATTAAATGCTGGGTGAAATATGAAACCAGGAAGGAGGTCAGGGAGTGCTGTTGCTAGTGATGATAACGGAAAGGCTTGTAGTTTTAAGTAAGAGGGATGAAAAATGCTACATTGAGGTGAGATTCGTCTGAAGACATTATAGAGATGGAGGAATAAGCCACATCAATGCACAGAATAGGCAGAGCAAACAAACAGAAAAGCCTGGAGCCCAGTGTAGCTGGGAGTTTACCGAGCAAACAAATCTAAAATATGAAGTCTTAAATGTAACCGAGAACCAGACTGGGTAGAAAAAAATTGGCAAAAACCTATCGGCACTAAGAACTAAATTCAATAAAAGGGAGTTTTTTGTCTGTTTTGTTCATGAAGTGCAAAGCGGAACTTCTGGAGGACATTCAAAACACATTTACTAAATGAATGGAATCTTGGTGGTGACAGCTGCTCTTATAGCTGTGAATTCGCTGTCTTGAGTCTCAGTTCTCACATTTACAATTAGAAATAATTACTCTTTCCTAGCTTACAAGTGGGTAGTGAGGACCAGGAATGGGGACTTTCTACAAAGTGTAAGCTCTTCACGATATAACTGAAGAAAGTCCCAGAAGCAATTATTACTAACAACAATCTCTCTTGCCAACTCCAACCTCTAAAATCATCCTCCCCTTTCTGATGTCACAGGCCTTGGGCAGGGTCATTTTCCCTTCAGCACGCAGGAGTAAACTTTAAGCCCTTACAGGCTTTTATTAAAGAGTGACAGCAATTAAGAAACGATGGCTACTCTTACCAACGTTGGAGTCTGAGAAAAATAATGAGACAATTTTATGTAGAGTCTACACCCTTTTATAAAATCCAGTCTCCCTGCACAGCATTTTTTCTTTTAAAAATGCAAGAATTCCCAATAAAAAACACTTCAGCATGTTATTTTCCACCTAAACCTACACCAAACTGGTTGAAGAAGAAAAAGAGAGCGATGTGAAGGACGCTCTTGGGCTGAATAAGCCTGGAGATATTCAGTGAGCATCTACTGAATGCCAGTTATTAGTTTTTAGAGGTCACAATCCAAAGGGACAGATTTTTAGTTCCCTCGGCTTTGACAGCTTCCCCCGTGGCCCCTGGGGCTGACCTAGCTTGGGAAGTCCTTCGGGATTTTGTACAGAGCACCAAGGAGCTCCCTTCCCCCTGCGCCCACAGCCTCAAAGCTTCCCTTCCAAGGAATAGGAAGGACGGGGATGGGAACGAGAGCTAAGACAGCGCAGGGTGGAGGGAAGGCGGCAGCCTAGGCTGAAAACTACTCAACAGCATCTCCCAGACTGCAGGCCAAGGTCTCAGGCTGGAGGGGCCGCCCGAGGTGTGTCACCTGAAACCCTCCAGGTCCCAGTCGACCCAGGGGCCGGTGCGTGACGCCCTGCAGCCGAATGGAAGCGGCAGGCGCCGCCGCCCTCGCTTCGCGGCCACAGCAGAGGACAAGCACCATCGTTCTCAGCGTGGCCCAGGCCCGGGCCCCGCCACCGTCGCGGAGCCACCTCACCTGGCCACCGCTCGGCTCCCCACCGCCGTCCCCTCCCGGCCCTGCCGCGCTCACCTGCGAGCCCAGCCCGGGGCCCTCCATCACGCCCGGCGCCCGCCCCGCTGCGGCTCCTGCGCAGAGTGGCCGCCGCGGCTCGCCCGCCAGCAAGCCTCAGCCGCCTCTCGCTCACTTCCGGATCGCGTCCCGCCCCCGTAACTGCGCGCGTCCCCGCGCTGCCAATCCGCGACGCCGAGCCAATCCCCGCCCTCTCTCTCACGGAGGCGGGGCTTTCTCATCTCTAGGGAACGGCCGGTCCGGCCCCGCCCTCCGCCCCGCCCCCGCTATGCTATTTCCCTCAGCCCCACCCTTGGCAAACCTCAGGTTCCCATTCTGGAGGCCCTACGGGTTTCTGTTCAGGCTGTTATTTCAATGTCCAGGAGTGGGCTAGCCCAAACCCAGATGTCCTTGTGGAAATCTCTACCTCACCTCAGTCTCCCCAACTGTGAAATGGAGTCAAGAGCAACTTCATCTAAGGAGGATGAACTGAGGAAAATTATGCACAGTCCCTCAGCAGAGGTTTGGCGAATGAAGTGCATTTTGTCTCATGGACAGGCTCACAGACATTAACTGTAAAATATCTGCTGCCCTAGAGCCATGTGCTCTTGAGTAAGGCATTTCTACCATCACGGCCTATTTCCTCATGGCTCAGTGGGCAAAGGCGCTTGCCAACAAGTCTCACGACCCAAGTGTGGTCCCCGGGTGTGTTTCCCATTCATGGCAGAAAGGGAAATGTCTCAAAGTTGTCTTTTAACCTACACACTCACACTCGCATGCACGCAGAGAAGCTCTCTTACCAGCACCCCCACAAATAAATTAATAAATGCAACAAAATAAGTTGTTTTTTTTTTAATAGCAGAAGATATATGAATTCCACAGGGAAGGTGCAGATAAACTGGACAAATCTCACCCTGCTGCTTTTGGTGGACTGCAGGGAGGAGCTAGCGCGTAAGGCTTACAAAGATTGATCGTAAGGCTTACAAAGATTGATGGGTTATGAAACAAGAATACTCTTGGATCCTACCAGTGGGGAGCTCTCCTACCTCAGCATTCAGAAAACAATAGGGCTTTCCTGGGCCAGCACTCAACAGTGCTTTGTAATAATTCCTTAACGTGTCTCCTGCTAAGTCAGCTGACTTAGATCCTTAGAAGCTAGTTCAGAATCCTATAAATCATGAAATAAGTGTCTGGAAATAAAGTGCTGGGCTTACCCAGGAGAAAAGTGTTACTTTGAAACAGTAAGACTGCAAGTGTATTGTTGTTATTGTCAGTGGCCCTACTTACTGGGCATACCCGCAAAACCTACACCCATTGAAGATGGGAAGCACATTGTATTTGTCTTGGAACTCCCACTGCACAGAGCATCACTGACGATATTTACCATAATTACAATGAGTAAATGGGTGGATGTACGAATGTGTCATCAACTTTTAAGACGGCATGCAGAACAAACTGAATGACAAAGAGAAGGAAGGGCAAGGGACTTCCTTCAGAGTTGGGAGGGCGAAGCTTGGGGAGGGTTCTAAAGAGGAGAGAACCTTTTGGTGTGGTCCTTCCCATTCATTACCTAATCAGGTAATGATTTATTTATTGATTGATTGCTTAGTGTGTGTTGGCAACTGTGCCAGTGTTCTGCATATATTATATCTAATCTGTGAGTTGGTTCTGACTGATTCCATAAATTCCAAGTCATTTGGGTAGTGAGTGGCAGAAAGAGGATTCAATCCCATTTCTTTTATTAGTTAGTGCTATGGCCAATGTAGTTTGGTTCTTTCATCTTTATGGAGTTAACAACGTGCTGTTGAGCTTGAGGGAGCCTTGAAATATTCTATTCCATGCTTTTGTTTTGATGACCTACTATATTGAAAAAGTCTGTACCGAATTCATTTTAACACCCCATTTCTTAGCCAGGCTCCTGATTCCACTCTGCCATTAGTTTCAACAGCCCCCCCCAACAAGCTACTTCAGGTTAAGTAAGCATATTCGTGTCTAATTTCTCTATGACAGCGAGCCCAGGGATGCTGCTGAGTGCTGTCACTGTCTCTCACCTTTGAAATGACCTCTGTAGACATGGCTCCATAGAAAAGCGTGAATGTGTGTGCGTGCTCCCGAAGCTGCTTTGGTCTGGATCCCAGCTTCCGCCTTTAGTAGTTCTATGATCTTCAGAAGGCTGCTGTCTTTATCCTTCGGTTTCCTCATCTATAAATAGGAAACCAAATGATGCTTACTTCATAGTACTGCTGAGAGAATTAAATGAACCGATGTGTGAAGTGCTTAGAGGACAGCTCGGTACATTCTAGACTTGTCAATGGACTGGTTATTATAATTGCCATGCTCTTCCTCAGGAATGGGACTGGGAGAGCATTGAATGGGACCAGCTGGGTGCTGTTGTGTAAAGGGGGAAAGGATAGAGATCCAGCAAGCCTGGCTTCTAGTTTACACTTCCTGTGTGTATTAGATTCCCAGGGTTGCCATAGAAAAAGACAGTCCTGACTGAGTGGCTAAAGTAACAGGGAATTATTGTCATATAGATCTGAAGTCTGGAGCCTAAGGTCAAGGTCTTAGTAAGCTTGGCTTCTTCTGAGGCTGGTCTTATTAGCTTGGAGATGGTCATGTTTTCCATGTGCCTTCATGTGACTGCCTTTGCATGTATTGTATCCTAATTCACTCTTCTTGTATGGACAGGAGTTAAATTGAATTAGAGACCACCCTGACCATATTTTACTATTCTTATGTAAAAGAAACCATATAGACAGATACAGTTCCATTTTGAAGCCCTGGAGTTTAAGATTTCAGTATATGGAGGGAACAGAGGCAGGGCATTCTTCTGCCCACAAGCCTGTGTGATTCTGAGCAAACCATTTCCCCTTTCTGTTAAGTGTCCTCATATGTAAATTGCTTGGAAGCTGAGGTTTTTATGGTTCCTCTTAGTTTTGATCATGTAACTTTCCTAAGCAAGAGTCTACATTTTCTCTCTCTAACACCCTTACATAGGTAGCACTATCCTCACCCTACAAGCACAAGTTAATTTTCTCCTACATACCAGATATTGCTCAGCATTGGGAAAGAGCATTTGAGCAAGAAAGAGACCCGTTCTCTTGATCCCCATGGCTTACTGTCTAGCACAAAGAGAAAGACTCTATAGCCAACTCACCAGGACTCCCCTCCTATAGTTGGTATAGCTGTTGAGTAGATAATTACTTTCTTCATGGCATGGGGTGTTGGTGAACATCCATATTTCCCCCTCCCTCTATCATGCTTTGTACATCTGGCAAGCATTGAAAGATAACAAGAAGTGTTCAAACATATAAACAAACAACCACATGTAAAAAGTGGTCTATAAGGGTGACATCAAAGGTGGCTCAGATCCACAAATCATACTAAGTGCTGATTTCACAATATTGAGAAATTATTTGAATTGAGAATTCATATTAGGATTTTGTACTGGCTGATTTTGTGTGTCAACTTGACAAGGCAGAGTCAATTAGTGATCAATGGGGGAAGGCCCAGTCAATAGTGGGTGGTGCTAGCCCTGGACAGGTGGTCCTGGTTCTATAAAAATGCAGGCAAAGCAAACCAGTAAGAAACACTCTTTCATGGCCTCTGCATCAGCTCCTGCCTCCAGGCTTCTGCTCTGTTTGAGTTTCTGTCCTGACTTCCTTTGGTGATGAACAGCAATGTGGAAGTGTAAGCCAAATAAACTGTTCCCTCCCCAACCTGCTTTTTTGTCATGGTGGCTTTTTTTTCTGTTTTGTTTTTTTTTGTTTTTGTTTGTTTGTTACAGCAGACATTAAGAGATCTGTCTTAGAGATCTTGGAATCCTAGGTCAGGATAGGATGCCCCATCAAATATACCAATAGCACCCTCTAATACTTCCATAGTACCCTCTAATACTTCTATTACAGCATTCATGGAGCATTATGGCTATACTGCATTCACATTTAGAACATCTGTATTTACTGAAGGGTCCAAGAATAAGAATATAAAAATGTAGATTCCAAAAATAAGAATGTAGAAATAAAAAAATATAAAGTTGTAAGCATAGGAGAGTGAGAACAGACTATCAGCAGCTTTCTCAGCAGTTTAAGGATTAACTATTAACAGTAGGTTACTCCACTTTACAACCCATAGCTCTATTTACAAGGCCGAAGCATCTCTCTGCAAATTGAGAGCCTAACACCCCTGGCCATCCTTGATTAACAACAGATATGAGCTGAGTTAGCTTTTAGGAGACAGATAGATGACCTCTGGGTTATGCATTATCCCTGCTATGAGAAACTGGCAGCATCAAAGGGGAGAGCAGAGGGCTTCAGTAAGCACCACCTGGAAGTACCAAGGAAAAAAACAGATTAAGTACAAACACTAGTTTAATTGAAAAACTCTGTTAATGGAGATTGTAAAGTAAGGCAATCTGTATCTCAGTTTTACCTCGAGATTGTAAAACATCCTTTGTTCAGACCTAATGCCTGCTGCCCTTAGTATAAAAAGGTGGGTTCAAAAACCGGCCTTTGCCACAGCCTTACAGAATCCATCTCTGGCTGTAGTCTCAGCTAACTGATAAACTTTATGTGTCCCATGGAGAGTTTTCTAATTTTTAAAATTTTTTTTCCTGGAATCTGATTTCTGGAATAAAGTTTGCTTCTGGTTTATTAGACTTTGGTGGTCTGTCCCATTTTTGCACGACCCCCCCCCCCGAACTCAACATTTCCTGCATGAGCAGTTTCGTGAACACAAGACCTGAGTTGTCTCAATATAAACTTATTCCCAACATACATCACAGTATAGGGCCCACGGGAGCTGCTCAACCTTCAGCTGTTGAGTGCAAAATCAGATAGCTGTCATTGTCATTTAAATCTCTGGCAGCTAGCACAATTACCAAGTACTTAAAAACATTGATCTACATTAAAGAACCCTCTGTACAGTTTGCAAACTACTTGACTGCCACTTAGGTTTAGGCTCCAACAAGACTGTGGAACAAGCAGAGCAGGGATCAGCCTCCCCCTATAGACTTAGAGTTGTTATGCGCCTCAGAAGGATAATCAGTTATCCAAGAGCATCAAGCAAGATAATATCAAAAAGCTAAGGCCAAAAATACTGTGGAGGCCCAAAAATGTGAGCCTATTTCCACCTTGTCTGAAGATCAGAGTTTGAGGTTGCTCAAAATTGTTGACAACAACCAGGGCTATACATCCTGACCCAGGATGTGGCTACTTGGTTCTTTTGACTTTAAGACGGCCCATCTTTTTTTTTTTTTTTTTTTTTTTTTTTTTTTTTTTTTTTTTTTTTTTTTTTTTTTGGTTTTGGTTTTTCGAGACAGGGTTTCTCTGTAGCTTTTGGAGCCTGTCCTGGAACTCACTCTGTAGACCAGGCTGGCCTCGAACTCACAGAGATCCGCCTGCCTCTGCCTCCCGAGTGCTGGGATTAAAGAAGATCCACTCCACCCTGACAAATGGTCAGGCTGTGCAAGCCTACTTCTGCTCCTTTTTTGAAAAAGGAGGTTTGACCTTGGGAGTGGCTGGCTTCAGGATTTAGTCTAGAGTGGGTTCACTGCCTAAACAACAGAATGCTAATGACTTGATATCTCAAAGTACTGAAGTAACTGTTCTAATTGTCCTTTGTATCATGTTAAAGCAGTCTTTTGTCTTTCCCCCTGTTGTATTGGGGTATAAAACTATATGGAAAATTAAACTCAGTGGATTTCAGTATTCACCGGAACTCCCTCTAGATACTATCCTATGTTTTCTGTTTTATTATTTTCATTCACGTCTTCGTCCTCTTTACAGTTTTTCTGATCCCCATATCCCTACCCCAATAAGTGGTATTTCTGTCAGAGCTGGCCTCCGACAGAATACCCAATGGCTTGAGCAGCACAGTTTCCCACTTGTGGCTTTGGCAGCACAATCACTGGGGAGAATTAAATCAGAATCCAGGAATTAGCTCCAAGTTCAGAGCCTTTCAGAACTTTATCCAGGTGCTTTAAGCGACATTCACAAGCTCCCAGTTACTCTGGAGAATAAAGGTGAGACATGGGTTACAGAGCCTACTCTTTGCTTCACTCTAGAAAAGCCCTACAACTCTGGGTTTCTATGTTCTTATTTGTAAGGTGGGAATATCAATAGTACCCACTTCACAGAGGATAAAATGAAGACAGTATACTTTCTCTTAGAACATGGGGGACAGCTCCGACTTTGTAGCATGTCATAAGCCCATGACCCATTGCTTGCCCATCCCTGAATCTACTTTGTATCTTTATTCAGACTCTTCAAAGAGAGAAGCGACTTTGTAGTTATTTATTCAGTGGCTTCTGAGTTACCCAGTTACTTATCCATCTTGTCCACACAGCTGTGCTGGGGTATCTTGTTTCTGCTAGGATCTCCCAGGGCTTTAGGTAGGAACAGTTTCAAGGCAAGGGAACCTACAGCATAAGAAATTCCAAGTCCTAAAAAGTCACCTCCCACTCATATCTAAACACATTCAGGATCATTTATCAATGTTCTAGGGCCACCAGAGAAAAATAATACAACAGGTGACTTAAAAGAACATATAATCATTTCCTCATAGTTCTATAGGCTAGAAGAAGCTCTAAACTAAAATGTGAAGAGGGCTATGGTCTCCTGAAGCTCTAGGGCAGGAGCCCCCTTGACCTTTCCTCATGTCTGGTGGTCACTAGCAATCCTTGCACACTGTGTCTGTAGGTGTATCCTTTCAGTTGCTGCTTCTTCCATGCCATTTGCCCATTGTTCCTGTCCCTGCACTGTTCTTCTCTTCTGCCAAGGGCAGTTGTCACTGGTGTAAGTTCCACCCTTACCCTATGTGAACTCATCTTTACTTGATTATTTCTTTTTTTTAAAAAAAATTATGGTTTATTTAACTTTATTTTATGTGCATTGGTGTGAAGGTGTCAGATCCCCTGCAACTGGATCTTCAGACAGTTGTGAGCTGCCATGTGGGTGCTGGGAATTGAACCCGGGTCCTCTGGAAGAGCAGTCAGTGCTCTTAACCACTGAGCCATCTCTCCAGCCCCCTACTTGATTATTTCTATAAAAACCCATTTCCAAATATAGTCATAGTCACAGGTGCCAGGACTTAAGCCTTGAACACCTATGTTTGGAGGGCACAATTCAACCCACATCAGAAAGTGAGGGGAGGAAGTGAGATCTCACCCAATTCATATCCATCTGAGAGGTTCTGAAATAGCATCATGTTTGATGATGGAGTAGAGAGAAATGAGCTAGAAGTCAGACTGAGATGAGAAGTGCTTTCTAGAGACAGAGGCCAAGAGAATGAGATCATGAGGGGCTCTGGATACCTGAGAGACAGTAGAGACCACTGGGATCCTGGTAGTGGGGGTGGGAGGGGGAGGAAACAAAAATATTAGAAAATTGGGAGAAAATGGATTCTTGACCAAGTATATACGATATGAGTCACAAGAATCCAGAGCAAGCATCTCACCCCGTGCGGGAGAATGGAAGAATAGTAAGTACTCAAGGAAGAGAGCAAAATGGAGAAGGGAAGAATGAGTGAGACAGGGAGAGGAAAAGAAAGATTGAAAGGGAGGAAGAGTTAGCTGGGGCCTGGATGGCCATTGCCTCTGCCCCATAGCTCGGCACTCTGGCAATGTGTTTATCTCGCTGTATTGTGTCTGTCACTGCCTCCAACGCATGACTGGGAAGCCTAGGTCTCAATAAATGCTTGCTGGGTGAAGTGGGTAAAACTGGTCAGGAACTCTATCCTTAAGACATGGTTGGAGAGGCACAGTGAGCAAAGAGAAGCTAGAAGTTAACCCAGAACTCCCAATTCAGATAGTCACATGACTCACTTTCAAATTCTGCACAGGTCCTTGCCCCCTCAGGGTTGAGTCAGGAGAATAGTCCACCTTCCCCTTTCTTCAGAGAGCTGCAGACTTCTGGTGGAAGCCCACTGTACAGGTGCCAGCACCAGTCATATGAAGAACTCAAATGTCTGGAAGCATCACAGAACAGAAACATGAAGAGGTCACACGACTAGTATGTCCCCAGGGTAGAACAGAAACGTTGTGTCACAGGGTTACCTGAATGGAGGGTACTAGAAGCCAGTCTTCAAGGTGTGATCAGAGCTGGACCACCTCACAGAACCACAGAGTGCCTTTTCCTAGGTCAGTTTCCTCCTCAATTAGAGATGCAGCAATTGAACTCGGTGATGGAGCTGTGTGAGGCAGGTGAAGGAACACTGAGCAAGATTTCCGATGTCCTTTATGTCTACACAGCCATAACTGACACACAGTCTCAGACAAGGTAGTCAGTTTCTAGTCTTAGTTTCCTGTCCTGTAAAATGGATCTGTGGACACAGCACATCTGGGCACATGTTGGAACGTAGTATCATGGGAAATCTGCCTGTGTTGCTCATCTTAAGGGACAAAGGAAAAAAAAAGGATTATCCGCTACAAGGCCAAGATAATCTCAGTCCCAAACACCTGTGGAGACCTATAGGAGATTGTCCTCTGTGAAGGACAAGCTGGGGTCCTGCTTCTGAGAAAGGGAAATCCTTCTATGATGTTACTCTGTGCAGAACCTGGGGCCAGGTATCCATGAACAAGGCAGAGGGAGACAGAAGCAAGTACCCACAGGACACCCCCTGAAGCCTGGGCATTCTCCCCTCAATTCCTTTAGGTAACTCACTTATACAATGAGGAAGAATATTAAAATTGGTTAAAAAAATTCCCAAATAAGTATAAGCAGTGTTATCTTAAAATGTTTAAAAATGGAGTATTTTAAGTAAAAAACGTGAAACTAAGAATTCCGGGAAGTCTGGGGTAGATTAGAAGAGTTACAGGCACATGGATGTTTACAAAAATCATCAACACAAAATGGATAATTATTTATTTATATGTTTAATTAATTAATTAATTAATTGGGGAGCAATTTACCAATTAGGATTGACCCAGATTATAAACCAAAATTTGAAAGACTAACTTCTGGGAATGGAGTAGGTAGAACACAGGATGTAATTTCTGAGACAATGTGATCCCTCAGTGGGTAGTCCTTTCTGCCAACCTAAAACCTCGAGTTCAATGAAAGAGCGGATTCCTCAAAGTTGCTCTCTGATTTCCAAATGTGTGCTGTGACACATTTATGTCCCGTGCTCCCCAAGTCATTCAATCAAGTAATGGTAAAGCAAATCTAAAATATGAAATAATTTCACAGTCATATGGTCATTAAAAGTCTTGTACCAAGAGCCTACAAAGTTGAACCGGTAAAGGAGCTTACTGTGCAAGGCTGATGTCTTGAGTTCAACCCTGAGTCCATGTAAATGAAGAAAAAAGGAAGCAACTCCACAAAGTTGCACTCTGACCTCTACACAGGTGCTGCAGCACCCAAACACACACACACACACACACACACACACACACACACACACACACACACACGCCTGTTTGTTAATAATACATTTTAAAAATATTCTAAAAGTTCTCTACTCTGTGCATTCTCTGAGTCAGGGTTGTTTCTCTCTGTCACAGCCTGTAAAAGCTGTTGTCATTATCTCCAGCACACCTACAGAAATGTATGTCTGTCACCCGTACTTTCAGTTATTTTAAGCATTGGTTCTGCTTGTCTTCACACACATTTTCAGTGAAGCTTCTGTCTTACAGTGAAGACCGCTGATACCTGGATGCATGATGATACCACTGCTTTCCGGCGTGTTGTCTTCCTGGTTAAACACCTTTCATTGTTCCAGTCTTTCTTCAGTTGCTACGGAGGCAAAGTGATGGGGACTGCTGATCTGGGAGACAGATGGAGCTAGCTCTTCATCCGGGACTCTTGCCTAGTAGCTGAGTCCCCTTAGCCAAGTCAAACAAGCTTTCACAGGTCTGCTCCTGTTTTGCAAGGTTTTTGAAGCCTAAATGAGAGAACCATATGGCATGGTATGGTACTTGGGGATGAGTGGTTTGGGGGATGGATGGTGCCAGAATCATAGATACACTAGCTGAAATTATTACTTTTTCAGAAGAATTATGCTTTAAAAAGCTTGTCATTTGATCTCTCTCTCTCTCTCTCTCTCTCTCTCTCTCTCTCTCTCTATTTCTCTCTCTCTCTCTCTTTGGTTTTTTGAGACAAAGTTTCTCTGTAGCTTTGGAGCCTATCCTGGAACTAGCTCTTGTAGATCAGGCTGGCCTCGAACTCACAGAGATCCACCTGCCTCTGCCTCCCGAGTGCTGGGATTAAAGACATGTGTCCCCACTGCCCGGCTTCCACCTTCTCTTTTGAGAAGAAGCTTCATTGGCTTCCTGTCACAGAATAGGCTGAGCTGGCTAGTGTGAGCCCCAGTGTCCCCAGCTTCCCAGCACCGATGTGACAAGCATGAACAGTCACACCTGGCATTTTAATGTAGGGTCTGAGGATCAAAAGGTCTTCCTGCTTATACAACAAGCATCAAGCCAACTGATCTCCCAAGCCTGTTCTCTATATTTTTAAACTGTGATATTTTCATTTTAGAATGGTCAAATACTTCAGGGAGAAAAGCAAACCAGAATAACATAGAATGCCTTCATTATCTATTGACAAATTGGAAGGCATTTCTTAGAAAACAGGCTTGGTTCTTACCTGAGGACATGAAGTACAATTTAAGGTTCTGGGCTGGCTAACACATCAAATGACCTTAAAAAATGTGTGGGCCAAGCCGGGCAGTGGTGGCACAAACCTTTAATCCCAGCACTTGGGAGGCAGAGGCAGGTGGATCTCTGTGACTTTGAGGCCAGCCTGGTCTACAAGAACTAGTTCCAGGACAGATTCCAAAGCTACACAGAGAAACCCTGTTTTGGGGAAAAAAAAAGGTGTATGCCTACTTTGAGTTTACTTCCTGGGTAATCTAGAGTCAAGGAAGTCACTTACCCTGTTCATCCTACTTCTCCCACTTCCGTCCCCACACCCCTGTCCTTCACCACCAAGTAAGTGGCACTTCCTCTCCAAGTTACCTGTGCGTCCCAGGGGGTCACTGCTTTCTTTATGTGCCCCTTTGGATTCTGTGTACCTCTTTAGTATTGTGTCATTGCACAAGAGCCTTCACTTTGAGGTGAATACCCACCCAGTTCCTGCAGGACCAAGAGTCTTCCTGGCGAGCTAGCATGTTAGTTTGCTGCTCTGTTGTTGCAATAAGCACAGTGAAATAAAGCAGCTTGGGGAATAAAAGGTTTTATTTTATCTTATAACTTCATCATGAAGAGAAGTCTGAGTGGGAGCTAGAGACAGGGACTAAAGCAGACACCGTGGAGGAATGCTGCTTACTGGCTTGCTTCCCAAGGCATATTCAGACTTCTTCTTTTTTTTTCCACATTTAATTTTTTATTATTGCATCATAAATAGTACCATTCAAAATTTCCACCTCCTCCGCTCTTCCCATTTCCCTCCCGCTTCCCCACTCCCCCTCCCCTTTTCCCCTCCAGTCCTAAGAGAGGGCAGGTTACCCTGCCCTGTGGGAAGCCCAAGACCCTCTCGCCTCCATCCAGGAAAGAAAACAACAAATCCAACAAATTCTTAACACAAAACACTCAGGAAATCTGGGACACCATAAAAAGACCAAATCTAAGAATAATAGGGGTAGAAGAAGGAGAAGAAGCACAGCTCAAAGGCCCAGAAAATATATTCTACAAAATTATAGAAGAAAACTTTCCCAACCTAAAGATGGATAAGCCAATGATATTCAGACTTCTTTACACAAGCCATGACCAGCAGACCAGGAATGATATGCACAGTGGGCTGGGCCCTCACACATCAATCATCAATAAAAAAAAATGCCATATAGATTTGACCACAAGCCAATCTATAGAGGCCAATGATAAAGGGATTTTTTTTTCTATTGAGGTCCCCCTTTCCTAGATTATCCCCAGTTGTGTCAAGTTGACAAAGGACAGACCAGCACAACTGGACTTTCATTGCTAAAACTAGGACTAATCATCGTCTGTTTCTTTGTCCTGTCCTGACAGTCACTGGGGAGATGTGCTCCTGTCCTACTCAGCCTGGTATTTGTGCCTTTCCAGTTCATGCACAGACATAAGCTTAATTGTCTTTGGAGTTGTGGAAGTCAGAAAATGGTATCTCCATACAAATTCAAAAAGATAGATGCCCAGAGAAGTCATGTGGACAGAGATAGATGTTCTGGCTTTACTCCTGATAAAAGCTGATAAAGTTAGAAAAGGGGCTTAGGTCTTCTTGCCAATCAATGACTTAATATCTCACCTCTTCAATGGCAAGTTTAGCCCATTGCAATTCTCACTACTTCTGGACTGCTGTCAGCATCCCAATCACCTTCCTGGAATGCAGAGAAAGAGATGCTCCATGGAGACAGACAGATCTGAAACGGAAGAACGAGAGCCTGGATGAGGTACGCAATGCTTGCCTCCTAAACTCTCTCACTAGGTGAGTCACTTTTACATTTGAGATGAGGTGAGAGAAAGGATGCAGGAGAAGGAGATAGAAATTAGGGAGGAGTGTCACTACAGGCTTCTTCCCCAAGAAAGTACGAAGCCAAGGAGGGGAGCATTACAGGATGGCTGGAGTGAATGAATGCATCGGTCAACAACACTAATCCTGCACTGACCACCTGCTGGGCAGACTGGAGCCTGCCCACTGTAACCATTATCATTTGCATGTCTCCAAGTGGGACAGCAGTAGCCACTTGCTCTGTATGACCTGGCATGGCCTTCCATAGCTATCCCAGTGCCACACTGAGAAAGTCACTGTTGTTTTTCAGGACTTTGCAGCTACTGAAATAAATTATTTAATTTAAAAATTGAATGATCTATTTCATTCATCTTTTCGCCAGATAACCTTTGTAAGCTTAGGCTGGAGGAGTTTGGTCTTGTTGGGGTGGTGAGTAAAGTTGTGTGAAGTTTTGCCTCGATTGAGTTTCCTTGGGGTTTCTCCTGTGTAGACAATGGTGATCTGAGGTTATTGGAGGCCAGAGATTTGCCTTGACTGAGGACTGTAGCTGTCCTGCTTCCTTCCCTGTATTCAGGTACCCAGCTCAAGAGGAACCTTGTTTTCCCATCAGTGATCAGCAGGACAGGTGTAAAGAAGCCAGGCTTTCATAATTACAGGCTGTAGATTAACTCGATCCAGCAGGTGTTTCAGGAAGCCCTAGAGATGAGATACAGCCTGTCTCTGAGGAGGAGTGTGGTTCATTGGTACAATGTCCTGGCTGGTAAAGGCCTAGAGCAGGTAAGGGTAAAGGCCGACAGTAGGGGGTATTTCCTTGTTGTCTGAGGCAGGTCACTCTGGGTAGCCTAGACTGACCTCAGACGAGCTTGGGATCTGCCTGAGTACTTGTGTTGTACGTGTGCACCACTCCACGGCTTAATAGAAAATTTTATCTTGTGTGAGTTCATTATAGTCCATCTAACGTGGGTCTTCTGGGTCTTGGGCTCTTCATCTGTGCAATAAGGTGAAGATGGTTAAACCCCTACCCGAATCTCTTCCTCCGCAAACCATCAGACACCAGGCACCTCTACCCTGGTGGATACTCCATTGAGTGAAGTGGTTTTGTATAGGGTTCCATGTCCTCTGTGTCTTCCTGCAGCAGATGTTGTATTCTGAGTGTGGCTTATGAAGAATATTAGTAAAGCAAAGTAGCACACGACTTGAGATTTAATATTTGCGCTGTGGTTGTCCGTGATGGGCATCTTCTGGATCCTGGGTATTAGGCACTCCAAACTTCTCCAAATTATGTCCCAGGGTCTTACCAGAACACTTGCATCTAGGGAGATCTTTTTGTGAGGAGATTCACTCCTCGTGATGGCTTTCTGTTCTAAATTGGACTCCAAAACCAAGGAGCTGATATTGGGATGGTTTTTTTATCTCGGGTTTGGTGGCTTTGGACTCTGTCTGTGTACTGATTTTATTCCATACCAAACGTGTGATTCCTTGTCAGTTTCTTCTTCCTGCAAGGGAAAAACCCTGAAGCCCCAGCACCTTCAAAAACCAAAATAAACAAGCAAAGAAAAAGTCTCTGCTACGACGCAGTGACAAAGCTCTCTCGTAGGAAAGTGCCATCAGCTCAAAATGTTATCATTGTATCTACGAGCTGAAAGAAGTGCCAGACAAAACACTGGACTGACAGGAGGGGGACCCAGTGGGTCACTTGTTATTTAGTATCCAGGCACAGACACACTTTGTATGGTACAGTATTAATATGCTCTAGGTTAAGTTTAGCATATCTGCTCATTATAGGGACCTTTCTCATTGGCAATGGAATGTGCATAAAAATATACTATTGTTGTATCATGTATGTGTATACATGTGTGTGTAGGTTTGCTTGTGTGTGTATTTTGCTTTGGAAGGTTGGGAAGAGACAGGAAATGACCACTTAATGAGTGTGTTAGTTTCCGTGGTCTCTGTAACAGTTACCACAAGTTTGATATATGGATGGCTTTTATCGTTACTGTGACCAAATATCTGACAAAAAGCCACAATGTTTGTCCATCATGGTGGGAAAGCATGGAGGCCGGAGCGGGATGTGAAATGAATGCTGGTGTTTGGTTGGCTGGCTCTTGTCCGGCTTCTTGTGCAGACCTGGGCCCCTGCCTGTGGGGCAATGTGAGCAATGTGCAGTAGGGAAAGACCCTGGGCTGGACATCAGGAACCCTGAGTCTTTAGGTCACCAGCATGGATGCCAGTGCTCTCCCTTTTCTGAGCCTCTTGAAGATATTGGTAATTGATCACAGTGACAAATTTTGCCTACCCTCTGGTATTGAACTCAGAACTCTCAACAGGGTCTTCTAGGAAGTCAGTCTGAGGCCCATTTGACACCTCTCTTTTGAACTCTGTTTCCTCATCTATAAAATGGGAATAGTCCATGCATATCTACCTCAACATATAGTGTAAGGCTCAAAAATATAGTAAGTTGGGGAAACAGTTTATGAATGCTAAACATTAGCAAACACAAAGCATTCAGCAATGCTAGCTTAAAAATAATATCACCAAAATAACACCACTGTGAATGTGTGCTAATGTCTTGCCTGGATCACAGTAGCCATCTGGTGTATGTTAATTTGAAGACAGGGCTGTACACTTGCCAGGCATCCAGCCACCACCAACTCTGTCTACTCAAATGGTATGAATCCTGCAAGGCTAGTAGCTATGTAGCCCACTGTGTAGTCTTCCTGGGTGTGACAGCAAGTTCTTTCTGAACTCCAGCATCACTTTGCATATCTACTTCAAGTTTCCATGGGATAGACCCAGGGACAAGCCCTTCTCTCTCTCTGCAGATGAGATGTAAACTCATCTCCAAGTGTCTTATTTTTTCTTTCCTTCCGCTGGAGTCAGAAAACTGTCCCTCACCATTTGGTGTCTCTAAATGGCTTTGATGGGGCTTTTGCTGAGAACTGGCTCTTAGCTTGGCCCAACTTGCTGTGCGATCCTGACATTCCTGACATGCACTGACATTAAGCTTTTTTTTTTTTGATATAAAACAAGAAGTGGGTAGAACACCTGTCTTTCCTGGCTTCTAGAGATTTTGGCAAACACCAAGAAGACAAACTTGTCACACGATAAACTGTTTTAAATGCTGGTGCATTCACGGTCTAGTTGAACGACCACAAGAAAGTGGTTGAAACTTGCTGACTCAGTTGTCGCTCTTTTGTTTTGCCTGTAACATTAGAATGTTAATGCCTGGGTTCTAAAATGGCTAGTGGAAGCAGCACACGTCACATGCTTAGCATAATACCTCCTAACGAATGAGGCTCAGGCTTGTAAGACCTATTACTTTAAAAGGATTACTTTAATCAAAACAGGTGATAATGTCAGGCAGGAGGCATAACTAGGCAGGGCAGGAACTGGGATCATATAGGGAAGCCAGGAGCAAGCACATGTGAAGTCTTGGCAGTTGGCTTAGGAAATTTAAATCTGGCAGCATGAAGGTCAAGACCAGGTGGATTGTGTCAGGGTAGCCCCAGTTGTAGGAGGGAGGCTGCTTGTTTGTCCCGGCCGCCCAGAACCAAAATCATCACACAGAAACTGTTTTAATTAAATCGCTGCTTGGCCCATTAGCTCTAGCTTCTTATTGGCTAACACTTATATTAATAACCCATTTCTATTGATCTGTATATTGCCACATGACTGTGGCTTATATGGGTAAAGTTCCCAGTGTCTGTCTCCGGTGGCTCCATGGCTTCTCTCTGACTCCGCCCTCTTTCTCCCAGCATACAGCTTAGCTTTTTCCACCTAGTTCTGTTTTGCCCTTATCATAGGCTCAAAGCAGTTCTTTATTCATTAACCAATAAAAGCAACACATAGACAGAAGGACCTCCTACACCACCCAGTGATAACAGTTACCATACAGGACAGAATTTCTCTGTGTGTTTGCATGCAAAAATGTACATTTTGACCTTGTTGGTCAAGCATTGTTTCCCTTTACAAACACAGAATGAGAAGCTCAGAGACATCTAATATCAGACTTAGCCAAGATCATGAAGAAGATGAGGGCTTTGAAACCAGGCCTGAGTGTTGTCTATAGCCTCTTCTCTTAACTGCAAGGCTAAGGTAAGCATAGAAGTCCATGCCATGTGCTGGCCACAGAGTGAGTAGTCAATGCTGTGGAATTCTCTGCTCCTGGGGGAAGAGCAAGAGGACCACTGGGCCCAGTGCTGGGTAGGGCCCAGTGGGAGATTAGAGACCACTTCTTCAGGTTCCAGACTGTCAATGCCTGGGTATCCCTGAGTTAGGAACCGAAAAGGATAGATAAGATTGGGTGTCAAGATGATGATCTCTGATGCAGTAGCCTATAGACTGAATTATGCACTGACACTGCAGATAAAGCTGTGTAAAAGGCTCCGAATAACCCCCATGTGCTCTAGAGTCTTGCTTTAAATAATCCCTTCTACCCTTACCACCATGGATTTAACCGCCATCCAGGGAAGCAATTCTGTGTTTGTTCATCCTGGCCACACACAAGCTGTGTTCCTGGCCCCAGCCTGAGCTAATAGGCCAAATAGTATTGTAATTTATATAGTTTCATTTGGGTCTGGGTGGCCGGGAACGAATGCTCAGGCACCGTTTACAGTTCAACCCATTTACTGTCTCTATGGAGAAGTCCTACCTTCCATGCCAAGCCTTTTCATCCTGGACTTCTCATGCTCAACAGGAGGCTGACTGAGAGTATCAGGGGTCAGTAGGGGTATATACATCGCTACATGTCTTCTAGAGAGTTGGTTATATACATCAAAAGAATTAATAGCATAGGTGTCCTGCAGTGCAGGAATTCCAGGACCAGAGTGTTATTCTATGGAACAATCACAGAAGCATACAAACAACCACAAAGTGCAACAAAATCTGAGAGGTCTTGGAAAGGACTCTGTAAAGACAGCACGGTCAAAGGACAGGACACTGGGCTGTCATTCAGAGCAATGATTCCAGCCTACATTTACATGATAAGCTAAAACAGAATGTCTATGGGATGGTCCTGTCTTCTGTCAACTGGGGTGTGAATGTCTTTATAAGCAGTGTGAACTCTCTTACTCAGCTGCCAACCACTTAGTTAACTGACAGGTGAGTCAGTTCTCCCCCTTCCACGTGGAAAGCCTCAAGGCTGATGCTCAGGCTGCCTGAGAGTTCAGGGTGGAAGGCTCTAAGGCTTTAGACCCACCCACCCACCTTTGCTCCTGGGTGACAGCTTGTGTGCTTAGCAGGAGCGCCTTGTGCAGCTGTCTGTGTGGTTACCAGTTTACCTTTGTTGTAATTTCCTAATTAAATATTATGTAAACAGAAGGACCCAAAAAGATAATCTACAAAATGGAGATGAATGATCAAGAGAGCTCAAAAGTGGTGCCCTTGTGGGTAGGAAGGTAACTGTGAAGGAAGCAGGGGCCGTCCTGCAGGGCCGAGATCATCTTTTAGGAGTGCTTCCACTGACAGTTTTAGGTTCTCTTCCTATTGCTTTGGTATTATGATGTCTATAAAAAAAGACAGACTTTGGCAGTCACTCAAGCATCAACACTGAATCATTAGCATGCTAATGATTAAATATACAAATACATTTTTATTATTTTTATTTTTCATTTCAATTGTTTGCGTTGTTAATGTTTCCAACTAACTCTTTTGCTTAACTAACTGAATACAGACCTCAGCACAGGCCTAATTTGTGTAGGTCTAGGATAGGCAAGAAAAGCGACACACTGAGAGAAACAGGTAACAGCCAATTTTTAATTTTTTTATGTCTTTTATGCTTTTTAAAAGGATAAGACTGTCATGTACTTTAAAGATCAGAAAATACCATCACTGAGGATAGGGAAAGCAGAAAGAACTCTAGGGTTAAAGGAATGACATATGTAGTCCCAGGGTTCTCTGGGAAGACTCTGCCCATCTTCACTTCACTGGTAGTGCTGGAATTATTTCATGATGCATTCAAGTCATGATAATAAGCTTGTCTACTTGGTTCTGCCCTGTCCTGAGGGCCAGGTGATGTCAACACTCAGACATCTCAGCTCTCTTAATTATATGGGAAGAGGGTACCAGAGGGATGGGCATTCCTGGGTAACAACATACTAAGGGAGTCGGTGAGGTCACAGCCAGGGTTAACAATGGAGAGGAACCATTTAAGGGACTCAAATTATCCTCCTTTCTCATAGGTTGGTGTCAGGTGTCAAAAGGTTATATTTATTAAAAAAAAAAAACAAAACAGATTGCTTTCTTTCCTTGGAAAGTTTAAATACAATCCCTTCTTGATTTAAAAATACTTATTGAAAACTCACTTTCAACTATAATCAGCAGTTTAAAAAATTAATAAAACTGTTCAAAGTGTTACAAAAAAATCAGAGTTGGGAAATGACTTGATGGGTAAAGTACTAGCTTGAAGGTATGAGGACCTGAGTTCAGATCCCCAGCTCCCATAAAGCTGGGCATGAAAGTACATGCCAGTAATCCCAGTACTGGGGAGGTGAAGACACGAGGGTCCGGGGCTCGCTGGAGAGCTAGTTTAACAACCTGGTGAGCTCCCAGTTCAGTGGGAAACCGGTCTCACAATCAAGGTAGAGAACAATAGAGGAAGACAGCCAGTGCTAGCCTTGGCCGGCACATGTGTACACATGCATGTGTGCATATACACACAGAGGTGCACACACACGAACACACAGGCACCCTGCATCCCCCTCCCAACTCAAGGTAAAGGTAAAGCAAACCAATTATTCCAGTGTCTTTTCATGACACACACTGTTTCAGTTCTGGAGAGGCTGGATCCATCTGACAAAAACAAAACAAAACAAAGCAGAATCCTAATAAGGTTGAAGTCCTACCCTTGGCAGTAAGATTGCTAATTATTCAAGGACATTTTGGGGCTCTGAATTGGGGCAGCTCAATGAGAAACCAGAAAGGAGAGCTATGGGGCTATACTAGACTTGAAAAGTTCTAGTGACACCATTGTCTTTCAGAGGGCAGGGCCACAGCTTTGAATTCCATCTGCTTAACCTTTGAAAGCTAGGCTGTAATAGCAAAGAGGCTGTAGGCATTGTGTTCCCAAGCACAGTGCTTTGTATAGACAAGGCAGGAAGTAAGTCGAATAAATGAACAAGCCAACTTGTTGTAAGTTAGTTGTCTAATGCGTACAAGGCTACTTTACTTCCTCCTCCTCAGTCTGCTTTTAATGTACTATTTAACAAATTATGCTGAAATAATTGTGTACTCACAGAAAATTTGGAAAACAACATAAGGAAGTCCCTTATACCTATTACCCAGTCACCTGAGACAGTGATATCACCAGCTCTTGCATGTATTTACTTGTTTGTGCCTTTGCGCAACCAACACAGATCTATCTGTCCATCACCACAAAGGATCTCTCTGGTGATACCCTGCAGACTTACCCTCATCGCGTTTCTCTCACCCCCACAGCTTGGCAATTCCCCTTCTCTATACATTGTTGTTTTGTAAGTGGATTCATATAGTTTCTCACTTTTTGAGACTGGCTTTTCCCATTTGTTGCAGTACTTTTACGATCCATCTAAGTTGTTTTGTTTGTCAATAATTCAGTCCTTATTGCTGGGTCATAGTCATGGTGCAGATATACCACGGTGAGTTAACCTCCACCCACTGAAAGACAACTGGGTTGTTTGTAATGTTTACCTGTTATAAACAATGCTGTTGTGAGCATTGTTTATCAGATTTTAAGTGACTATTAATTTCTCTGAGATGAATGCCCAATATTGTGATTGGCCAGTCATAGGGCACCAACATCGTTAACACTTTAAGAAATTGCCACCCATTTCCAGAGTGGATCTACCATGCTGCATGCTCACTAGTAATCTTCAAGATCCAGTATCTCTTGACATCCTCTGTGTTTCTGCAATTGGCATTCTAAGAAGCTTTACAATGGGGCACCTCTAATTTGTGTTTCTCCGATAGCAAGCAATGCTAGCCATCCACATACCTTGTGCAGAGCAGTATCTGTGTGCTTCTCTCGTTTTTTAACACACCGTTTCTTGAGTTGGAAAGTCCTTGGTCTTGGAAATAGGCCCTTTGTCACATACACCTGTTGAAAATATTTTTCTTCAGTTAGTACTTTCCATTAAGTCTTCATAATGTAGTGACTTTCACAGAAGTGTAAGAATCTAGATTTAATGAAATCCAATTGATTTCCCCCGTCTTGTACTGAGATTTGTTTTGGGCCATATCTAAGAACTCTTTTCCTGACTAAAGATGACAAACATTGTCTCTCTTGTTGTCATTTAAAAGCTTTATGACTTTACTTTTTTCCATTGAGGACTACGCTCTTCCTGAGTCCCTGTAAAACCGGTGAGAGAAGGCCAAGGCTCATTCATCCTATTGATGGCTGACTTTCTGCCCTTTGTTTCTGCTGAGCGGTGGCAACACCCTTTTCTACAAGAGCCGTAGAAGTCAGATGCTATGCACAGAGGCAGGACGTGTAAATAGCCCCTCACAAGAAATTATTTGCCCTCCCATGTTCTAGAAGGAGCTGGATGCTATAGAAACCAAACAAACGGGCGAGTCTTTCTCCTGTCATCACATTGTGCAACCAAATCCTGTCAGTCCTGGGTGCTCAGGAAACTCCTGCTTCCTCGTGTATCATGGTGTAGACTAAGAAAAACTGTCAGAATCAGAGAGCAAACAATGGGGATTCCTGTTGTACGTGACAGCCTATCACTTAAGGTTAGGAAAGGGTGACTCTCCAGATAATCACAGACACATACATTACTGACTGGCGAAAGTCTGTGACCTGTGGTAGGATGCTAAGAGAAATGTGATAGGGATGCCTCATCCAGATGTGGCTCCTGGAGAAGCGACACAGAATCTGAGACCCAGGGGGCTAGGTAGCAGAAAGCAAGGTTTACTAGAGGAGAAGTTGAGGCAGTAGTAATGAGTCTTCCAGGGTGGTGAAAGCAGCACAAGCAAAGGCTCAGAGGTCAGAGCGAGGGTGGTGGGCCTGGGACCTTAATTAGCTAGTGTTGCTGGCTTATGCAGTACGAGGGAGGCAGGGCCCAAAACACAGATTCTTAAAGGTCATGGTATCCCATTAGTTGGGATACCAACCGTCCACTGGGTGGTTATTGAGATCTTTATTTCAGAGATCTTACTTTGGAAGCATGGAGGCAGGCTGATGGGATTTGGGGAAGTGCTTAGGAGACTATTTCCAGAGAGAGTGCAACCAGATGGGGTACCGGGGATGAAGCTGAGCTAATACATTTACACCGAGGTAGAATCAGGTTCTTGGAGGAGGAAGATTTAGTAAGTGTTCTGAGAGATGACAAGCAGGAGTCATGCTGAGAACCAGAACCTGAGGTTGGAACCTCTGACTGGGTATTCCCAATGAGGAAAAGTCAGCCCATCCTTCACTGTCCAAAGGCCCTGCTGAGCAGAACTTTGCTTCCTGTGACTTTGCAGCCTGACCACACAGCACAGTCCCCCTCCACTTGTCCACAGCAACCCGTTAGCAGTCTCAATCATAAGCCACATTCTCTAAATTCCCTTTCCTCTAGTTCCTACAGCTTCTTCCTAGTAGACATGACTTTCTGTGCTGTCCTTCCTTGTTGCATTTCTTTTTCTTTTTTTTTTTTTTTTTTTTTTTTTTTTTTTTTTTTTTTTTTTTTTTTTTTTTTTTTTTTTTTTTTTTTTTTTTTTTTTTTTTTTTTTTTTTGAGACAGGGTTTCTCTGTAGCTTTAGAGCCTGCCCTGGAACTAGCTCTTGTAGACCAGGCTGGCCTCGAACTCACAGAGATCCGCCTGCCTCTGCCTCCCAAGTGCTGGGATTAAAGGCTTGCACCACCACTGCTCAGCCCCCTGTCACTTTTCATCCCCCTCTGTTGATTCAATCACAACCAAACATTAGATAACTCTGACTAGTTGTAGAAAAACCCCCTTCCATATTCACACACAATTTGGATCTTACACAAAGCTACCTCCTCCTCCTGTAAGCATCTGGGCCACCAATGCAATGTTATCCCTCCAGTGAGATCTCCGGTCAGCATGGACATCGGGAACAGGCCTGGGCTAAGAGCCTCAACCAGAGAAACAGGTTGCACAAGGCTCTGTCTGACTCACCTTCCAACACCAGGCAAGCTGGATCTGGGAACCTGTGACCCAGTCACATCAGGAAGTTGGTTTCCTGTCTTTTTTCCTCCGGAGAGAATCAAGGCATCAGTAACTCGTCACTGATCGTTGCTGGCTGTGTGGCTGTGAGTGGGGCATGGAGAACACAACGTGGGGCACTGGTTGTCTTCAGGAAGTGTGTAGCCTTGCAGGAAGGGAGTCTGGAAGGAAGAGCAGTCAGGGAAAGCTGTTCACAGAGAAGACGGGGCCACAGCCAGACAGCCCTCAAAGCATGAGGGCCTATCAGTTGATCAGAAGGGTAGGAAAAAGATAGTAATGGTGGGCAGAGCAGCTAAGGAGAATCCAGAAGAGGAAGAGAAGACACTGGTCACAGCAGAGACTGTATATGTGAAAGCTGAAACACAGTGCTGCATGAGAAATATGGAGGATGCTAGCTCTAGATACTGAATTCTGCTGGTGGCTGGGAGAGCCGCTAAGAGCTTGAGAGCCACCAAGGGCTCATGAACCAGAGTAGGAGACTGTTAACAATGGTGACTGCTTTGGTGTCTGGGTCTGATATACTCTGTCATTTTCAGGAAAATGGTACTTCATGACGTCTAGGAAGGTCAAAACCCTTCCAAGAAATAGTCCAAGGACACCAGAGAGACCTCTGGGATGACCTTGCTTTGGCTCATTCTTGGGTAATCTTTTCCATAGTCTTTGGAGAGTGACACAAACAGAGACAGGCAAACTAGTCAGATGCATGAACTGGGACATTTTGAGTAGGACAATGAAACCTTGAAACCTTGGATTTGGGAACAGAACAGGGTCCCTTGTTGACTATTAAGAATTTTAAGTTGGCAGCACAAAGCAAAGCTCACATCACATGCCTGTGGTCCTGGTCCTGACTTGGCAAAGGTTGAACACAGGTTCCTATCTAAACGCTTATGATAGGTTCAGGGCAGGATCTAGCATTGGTAGATTACAACAAGGGTTTTAGTTCTGCTCTGGGCAGGTGAGAGCTCAGTATTCCATCTCCCATAGTTCAAGAAAAGAATAATAGGCAAGAGGGCAGTGAACCTGAATTCTAATCCTGGCTTAGCTTCTACCTTTATGAGTCAGTTAACTTTTATGTCTTGGTTTTCTGTCTCATTGCAAGGGTTCAGTGGTTCCCCGCCCCTGTCACTTCTATAAGGAAGGGCGGTTCTAGATACCACAGCAGGCATGCTATTGGACTGTCTGCAGGAAGATAGGCACTCAATTACAGAATGAGCAGAGTGAAATGCACCACCAGAGCACCACCTCTAAAGGTGTTTTTTTTTATTTTTTTTTAATTTTTTTATTCACAAGGAAAGTCATCTTTGGCCATTCTCAGAAGAATATATTTGAGGAGCACACATCCATTCTTAATTTTTCCGCTAACTCTCCGTAATCCACAGGCATCTGACTTTCTTTCTCTGCGCCTCAGTTCCTTCTTATGCACAATGTAAGAACTAGACCTGCAGATTGCCGAGATTGTTTTTGTCTCTTACTTCTGTGTTTGTTTGCATGTGTGGTCCAGCGCTTAGCATCACATGGTGTTGGGATGAACTTAACTGTCCATATCAACCAATTGTAAACCCACCTTAGCTCAAAAATGACATATGATCAATGTCTGCATCTCCAGTTCCTGGCACAGTACCTATGCTTAATCAAGAACTGAATGAATAGAACCATCAATGCATAGAGTCTCAGGTGCGGGGTGGGGGAGAGGGAGAAACTAAAAGCAAATGAGCCATAGAAATGAAAGCAAATAAAATGCCTCAGTACTGAAGAATAAGAAAGTTACCGACTAAGCAAATACCTTAGGCTTAATTATTAATTCATTAGTGACCACTGGGAGAAGTTATCCTACTGAAGGTGGGTTTATCATAATGGAGAGTGGACAGCTGCATAAATGGATCCTTCAAGAAATTCTGTGTCAGGATGTAGTATCAGAAGCTCAATAGACACGTGGTAGAATAAAAGAAGACTATTAGCAAAGTTGCTCTATGGAATTACTTACTATATTTATTAGCTAAGAAGAAGGAGGTATGGAGGAGAAGGCTGGAGATTTTATAGAGGGAGGGAGGAAGCATCTGATATGTTTGTCTTACAGGGGTCAGGAAGGCAAGGGAGCCAAGAACACAGCTCCTAGTCCCTGCCAGGCTTTCACCTGAAAATGTGATGAATGTGTGCGGTGACAGAAAGAGGGAACACAAACATCAGACAGGAGTTGAACCGTGTAGTTTTTAAGTTTTTTTCCCCCACAAATTCTGTGATAGTCTTGCCAATGAGGTTCGTAGTTCACAAGCAAATGAAAATGGACAACATACATAGTGAGACAGTCTAGTACCATTAGCATGTACTAACGAACTTACTAGTAAATTGTCAGAGAAAATGAACCATTGGAGACAATACAGCTTGTTTTGTGTGGTAGTCCTAGGAAAGAATGACAGACCTGGAGTGCCTTGGCTGGGAACGTGAGGCTTCAGATCATTCTCTTCTTGTAATTCTTATGTGACCTTAGGTACAACCCTTCTTCTCTGTGAGCTACAAATTTCCTCGGAGCAACAAGAGAATGAAGAGAGTGACTGGTATATGTTCACACACTGTGGTCCTCGGATGCTGCAGCAGCATCCTGGAGGAATGAGCACTCACCTGGCCTCTGCTTAAAGTGATCACCGCCTGGGTAGCTCCAGGCTTAAAGTCATCACCCCAGTACAAGGAACAAAACAGGTCTTAGGAAGGTTTTCCTTGGCAAGTCTCACTCATGTCACCAGGGAGTCACAGTATCGGCACCAGCTCCAACAGAAAACTCCACATGCTTGCCAATGACGTCCAGAGCCTCCCATTTGGGCTGTAGTATGACAGAATCATGTTCCGGAAAGAGCGGC
The DNA here is from genome assembly GCA_004026605.1 of Ondatra zibethicus. Taxonomy (NCBI): domain Eukaryota; kingdom Metazoa; phylum Chordata; class Mammalia; order Rodentia; family Cricetidae; genus Ondatra; species Ondatra zibethicus. Next base: position 47,838 of record PVIU01010215.1, read on the forward strand.
TTATGTCAGACTGCGAGCAGGTGACATGGATGAAGCCTGGCTGTTCTGGGGAGGGTAGCTCTTAACTCAGCTCCAAGTTCTTGGTTCATAATTTGCCTTGCAATTCATCAACTAATGTCCACATAGGATTATAGGGGGTGAGTGATCTTTGTCACCGAATCTGTCATGGCAAATTAGTCATCCATCTCTTCACTCAGCAATGTGCATCAGACAACTTTTTATATCCTTCAAATGTGTTCTAGTGAACGGAATGAATAGGTGGATGGATGATGTATGAGGAGGATCACGAAGACAGAGTCAGGTAATGCTCTAGCAGACCCAGGATCCCTTCCACAACATTATTCATCTGGTAGGCATATGAGCAAAGCGTTTTAGCTAGAAATGTAACAAAATTCAAGTGGCTTATGAGGGGGTGGAAAGGAAATGCATTGAATCAAGTAACAGCTAAAACATTATCAGGAGTTTGCAGTCAGTGCCCTTTATCCTGAAGCTCCGCATCCTTTCAGCATCCTTAGTCCTTCCCACCCAGACCATGTCTGTACCATTCTAGCCTGGTGACCTCAGAGAAAAGGTTGTCTTCCCCCTAGGAGTTCTAGAAAAGTCTTCAAGAGGCTTCTCACTGGCCCAGCCTGAGTCACATGCAAACAAATCTTATGGCTAGGACGGGTTGGGTGCTGTTGGGTTAGACTTGTCATGAATGTCCCCACAAAGCGCAGAGATGATGCCGAGTACAGTGAAACTCAGGGACTGAGCACGAGCACAGGGTGGCACTGGCAGAAAAGAAAGTGCTGGATGCTGGGCAGAATGACCCTTGCATGCCCTTTCCTTGGTCAGCTTTTCTTCTGCTGTCTCTTTGCATGCTCACAGGTCCCTCCCTGTATTCACTGCACAGTCCTCTGGGATTTGAAGTCCTGTGATGGGAAGGTTAGCCTGTTTTGCTCACTTGTGTCTTTGGGGTCACCTACCATAGGTCTGTCTGCTGGAGAGCAGCTCAAAGCCTAGCTGAGGCCCAAGGTGAAGTGAAACTGGTGACTGGATTGAGCCAGGCCAAACCACTCTCTCCTAAGTAACTGAATACAAAGAAGGCATGTCCTCCATACAGACACTCCTGGAAGTCCCATGAGCTAGCTCAGAAGATGAGCATTTCCACGCATAGGTCTGCTCTCCTCTCCTTTGGATGCCAGGGTAACATCACTCCAGGGATGGCAGCGCCCTTCCCCTTCCCATCTCTTGTTTCTGACATTAAAAATCAGTCTCTGACTTTCATACCAACGGGGAAGGGTGGGACCTGGCTAATGAATGTTTGAGAAATCCTTTGAGATCGTGGATGAAAGGTACCTTGTAAAATACAATTAAAAATAATAGGGGTAATTATTAGCCAAGCTAGTCCCTGTAGGATAATTACAGAGATTTTGCCTGGCAAATCTTGAATTCCTGCACAAAAACATGGGTTCAAGGAAGAAAACTGATTTGAGAGTTTGGAGTCCGCTGGCTTCAAGGGTGGAGTCCCTGAGTCCTTGCTGAAATCTGAGGAGCAAGGTGGCAGGCCAGAGCTGGGTCAGGCCTTAGAGATGGTCTCACCGACATATTTGGATGACAGATCAAAACACTGGGGCTCAGAGAGGAGATGTGATGGCTTCAAGTTGTACAACAAGCATTGCAGAATCTCTGGAGGTTCAGGCCTGGGTTAACTCATTTTGGGGTTTGTGTCACCACCGCTGCTCAGTGACACAACTTGTTCAGTCCTTGCAGGTTGACCTTCAGAGGCACAGAAGACTCTTACATGAGAGTCACACAGAGTAGAGCCCATATCCCAGCTCTGCTATGTGTGAAAGATGGTAGCTGCCAAGTTATCTTCAGACACTCCATTACGATAGCAATACCAATCTCTGCCATGAGGAGCTGAGGGGTGCTGTATAGGAAAGACCGCCTGGGACCACCTGCTCAGTCTGTGCTGTTCGGAGTGTGGACCTCTCTGAGATTAAAACACACACACACACACACATCTATGGCTGGTCCATGTTTAGTGGGTATCTGTCATGCCATTGTTCTAAGCTCTCTGAGACTGTGATTTCATTCAGCCATCACCATATCCCCCAAAGACCAACTGTTCAAACTCAGGTTCAGATTAACTAATGAACTTGTCCAAGGCTATGTAATTGAGAGGCAGGTGGGCCTTAAACCTGGGCCACATGCCACACTGCCCTCTCTTGTGAAATGAGGCAGACATATCATGTCACCCCAAGAGAACCTTACAAGGATTAACCTGCTGGGTAAAACTGGGGGCCAAGGCATGGTATTGGCCTATAATAACCTCATGATTATTAAATTATTCTGAGAGTCTGTTTGGATGAAAGAACTTATAAGACTTCCCTACGAAACTCAGTGAATTCCCATCATTAGCTTTAGAGCCAAGAATTCTAGATAAGGGGCTGGAGGAAGGGTTTACTGGCAAAGAGCACTTGCTGCTCCTTCAGAGGACCCAGGTTTAATCAGAAGTTCCCATGGGAGCTCAAAAACATCTGTAACCCCAAGTCCAGGGTGTCTGATGTCCTCTTCTGAACTCTGGAGGCACCAGGCACACATACAGTAGACACACAAGCAAAAACACTCCTACATAAAAAATAAAAATAAAACAAATCCTTTAAAAAGGAGATCTAGCTCAGGAACTAAGATAGCTTAGTTGCTAAAGTTCTTGCTGTATGAGCATAAGGAACTAAATCCAATTTTTGGTACCCTCATAAAAATCCAGGAGTGGTGGTGCCTGTCTGTAATACCAGTAGTGTGGAGGTGGCTCCCTGGGGCACATCAGCCAGTCAGCCTAAATAATTGGCAAGTTTCAAATGACATCTAGTCACTAGATGGATTCTGAGGAATGACACTCACACTCAAGATTGACTTCTGGCCTCCAAATGCACAGATGTGCATTTGCTCATGGATATGCATGTGTAAACACACACACACACACACACACACAGAGAGAGAGAGAGAGAGAGAGAGAGAGAGAGAGAGAGCTGGAGCATACTCTGGATGAGTCCCTTAGACACCAAGAGCCTCTGTGGGATCAGAGCCTTGATCCTCCACGTCTTAAAATGTGAGTTGCATGGTGTGTGGATGGTGGGTGTGGGGCCTCCATGATCCGTGGATGGTGGGTGAGGGCATCCAGATCTCCTTCCAGGTGGGACCTCCCAGGCTCCCAGGGGCCACACTGGAAACATCTTGTCAGCTGTGACTTGGTACCAGCACAGATCATTACTCATGACATTCCAGCTTGAGAAGATTCTAGCATGAAAAGCAGGTGGCTGAGCTTCAGGCTGGTGAACCTTGGCTCAACTCACCATGCAGAGCCGAGGCCAAACATGTCATTTCCTTTCCAAGTACAGGTCAGAGCATTCACGGTTCCCAGCTCAGACTGCCTGATGAGAAGATGGGGTTTTAGAGGAGCAGACCTTTGACATTCAGCTGTAAATCTCAGTGGGCTCCATTTATTTCAGGGTCCTCTCCACAGATGAAAGTGGAGATTAGAACCTACTAGTTAGACCACATTTGTGTACCCCTTAAGTGTCACTGGTGGGGGCTGGAACAGGAGGTAAGCTGGCTGGGGAGTCACTAAGCACTCCCCACAGACCTCCTCTGCAGCTCAGTCTTTGCCAAATACTCTCTAGGAACCTGGAGAGGGGCCTGTGCTTCGGAATCACTCTGCTTAGATGGATGGTCAAGCCATTCTTGAGGACATGTCCAGAGCTGACCAAGAGAATGGAAGCATGTGACACAATCAAGGCTCATGTGACTCAGAGGTCGCTGTGCCAACTAGCCTAGGCAGGCATTTCTTTGGGCTTTTCTGGTGAGGTGACAGCATGGGTGATGAGGAGTTCACATCTTCACACCATTGTCACTTGCTATAGGTTACTACCCTCTGTCTCCAGCTACCATCCATCTCCGAGTAATTTTCCACCCACTGCTAAGGGGTGTGTTCTCAGAGCCACTGGCAATGCATCAGCTCCAAGACATCAAGACCAAGGCTAAATCCTCCACCTTAATGGGGGGGGGTAGGTGCAAGAGAGAGTCTGGGGGGAGGTGCAGGAGAGATTGTAGGGGAAGGAAGGTGTAGGAGACAGCATACAGCTTTAGACACCAGAAAGACTCAGTTTAAACCTTTCCTCAACATCTCACCTGTGGCTGAGAAATTCAGCCTCTCTGAACTTTGGCGACTGGTAAAACAAACATAGATCTCTTCGGTGCTGTGGGACACACAGAAAACCGTTGCCTATCATAGGCACTCAGAACTTAGCAAAACCTAAGTAATCTTCACATGTCAAGATTTATTCATTTTCAAACATTTAATTAGTCCTTATTCATTTTGCCAAGCATTTCGTTGGGTGCTGAGGACTGGCTAGGAGATGGTTTGCGGTGTCGTGAACACCTGCGTTCCCATGCATGCTCTCCGTTGACTAGCTGCCTGACTGGGACTGCAGACTGCCTGTGCTTGCTCAGAATCCCACCTCCCCAGGTCTGTGCCTCCCTGTGTCTCCCATCACCCTACCTCTCCTCTGTGCGGGGATGTTGTGGGACAGCATGAGGAGAGGTTCGTGGGGGGGTGTTATCCCAATTCCTTCCTGGTGCTGTCTGAGCATGTTGCAAAGTCTACCACCCTTCAGGGGCCAGAGATTCTGAGTACAAAATGAACCTCAAGTGAGGAGCAGGAGGGTGGGGCATTTTACATGGGGATTTAAAGCAATCTTAATTTTATAGTTCTTGATGCTGGACTCCAGATGGCATCCTTCATTCGCTTTCTTCCCAGAGACTTTGTATACAGAAGGACAAAGTCCTATCTCTTTAGCTGTGACCCTGTGGACACTTACGGATGTCTTCCACATTAAGAATGAAGACAGGATCAGTCAGAAGTTCTTCCATGCAGACAAAGTAAGTCTAGTTCTGCCTCTGGCTCTAAGGAAGTTTCTTTAGGTCCACGATGGCGAAAAGCTGAAGGCTTTGAGAGTGCAGGCACTCAGCCTGTGGTTGGGGGGCAGGGTGTGTATCTTACCTTCTTGAGAGTTAAGATGGGCAGTGATGGGACTCAGGGTTGGTACATCTACTGTTCTTAGCATGAGTCTCAGGTAAGGCAATCACACAGACTTGGGGGAGGGGGTAAAGAAAGCTGGAGCTAGGAGGCTCAGGAGGTACAAGGGTACCTTGAAAGCTCCAGGCAGAACAGCACTAGGGCCTCTGAGCCCACTTCCTGGTGACTATGCCTGACTCAGGAAGTACCCACAGCTGACTCTGTCAATTGTGCTGTCTGATGGACTGAAAGGCAACAGTTGATAGAAATGTCAGAATGGATCCTCATCTTTCTCTTTGAGCAACTGGACCGGGAGAGAAGCAGGTGGAAGGAAGACCAGTCTTGTTTGGTCCCACCCTCACACGTCACATAGACTCTTACCTCATTCCTGCTCTGCATTGCATGGAAAGACAGAGCTCTGCTTTGTAACATGGGTAAGTCCCAGAACACTGGGAAAGCTACAGATTCTGATTCAGTGGGTGTGGGAGGGGTGTGAGATGCAAATGTCTTATGAGCTCTTAAGTGATGCTGAGGCTGTCTCCAGACTCTCAGCCGATGAAACACAGACACACAAGAAAGGCATCTTTTGAAACAGGACAGACTTGAAGGCAGGAGAGCCATGCCAGCATGAAGACAGATCCAAGCATACATGTGTGGGGAAACTGGCCTACACTGGACGTTTTCTGCTATTGCTTGGCATGTGTCTGTTAAGCCACCGGATTTGCTAGGTAGAAGGGGAATGCTGACACTCTCCACTTATCCCCTTACCCAGGCAGGGTACAGAATTGTAGGGGCGATGTCTGTGCAGAAAACAGTCCTCAGGGGTAGCTACGCTCCCGGAAAAGAAAAAAGAAAATAAAGTCCATGTCTGCTTTGATTTGGGCTTGGTGGGGGAAGAAAGATCCTTTAGGTTTCAGAGCTACTGGTCAAGCACTCATGGTTAGGGACTGTGACCTAACACTACCTTAAGCATGGTTAACACTACCTTAAGCATGGTTAGTGACTGTGACCTAACACTACATTAGCATGGTCTCCAGAAACTCGCCTATCCTGCAACCTCAGTGGAACTCTGAAACACAGCTTGCTCTGATACTAAGGGGACTTAAGAGGTGAGTGAACAGTCACATTGGGGGACACCCCACTCTCTAGGACCTACACAGTGGGACAAAACCCCGGGCCCCTCCCCCAACTCCCTCAGCTTTTCTAGCCAGCCAGCAGGAGAGTTTTCTGTAGGTAGGCTCCCCCAAAACCCAACTCCATCACTGGCCCCTCCAAGCTATTAGCCCCACCCCGCCTAAGAGCTGAGAGCTTGCTACAATACTGAGAGGACCAAGAGTTTGCTACAACACTCAGGGGACCAAGAGAGTGAACCAGGAGAGAAGACAAAGAGAACAGGCTTAGAGAGAACTCAGAGGCTTCCAGAGACACAGACATTGACATTACAGAGCAGACCAAGAAAAATTCCCAAACACTCAGACAGCCACTGTAAGGATTGGACCAAGACGCAAAGAAACTGTCGGCCTTATCTGAACGAAGAGATGGGTAGGTGCCAAGGCATGAATTCATCCAACAACCTAAAAAGCAACATGGTAACACCAGAATCCAGTGGACACACAACAGGAAAACTTGATCATCCTAACCCAGAAGAAGCAGAAGAAAACCACTTTAAATGTAGCTTTATGAAAATGATGGAGATCTTTAAAGAAGAAATGAAAAACTCCCTTAAAGAAATGAAGGAAAAGACAAACAAAAATGGAAGAAATTAATAAATCCCTCAAAGAAACCCAAGAAAACCAAGAAAAATCAATCAAACAGGTAAAGCAAACAGTTCAAGATTTGAAGACTGAAATAGAGGCAATAAAGAAAACACAAACCGAGGGAATTCTGAACATGGAAGATCTGGGTAAACAAATAGGAACTACAGAGACAAGTATAACCAAAAGAATACAAGAGATAGAAGAAAGAATCTCAGGCACTGAAGATACTATAGAGGAAATAGATTCATTGGTAAAAGAAAACATTAAATCCGACAAATTCTTAACATAAAAATTCAGGAAATCTGGGACACCATGAAAAGACCAAACCTAAGAATAATAGGGGTAGAAGAAGGAGAAGAACTCCAGCTCAAAGGCGTGGAAAATATATTCAACAAAATCATAGAAAAAAACCTTTCCCAACCTAAAGAAGGATATCCCTATGAAGGTACAAGAAGCTTACAGAACACCAAATAGACTGGATCAAAAAGTCCCCTTGCCATATAATAATCAAAAATGAAAAACATACAGAATAAAGAAAGAATATTAAGAGCTACAAAGGAAAAAGGTCAAGTAACATATAAAGGTAGACCTATCAGAATTATACCTGGTTTCTCAATGGAAACCATGAAAGTCAGAAGGTCCTGGACAGATGTGCTGCAGACAATAAGAGACCACGGATGCAAGCCCAGACTACTATACCCAGCAAAGCTTTCAATCATCATCGATGGAGAAAGCAAGATATTCCATGACAAAACCAGATTTAAACAATACATAACCACAAACACAACCCTACAGAAAGTACTAGAAGGAAAACCCCAACCCAAGGAAGCCAACAACACTCACAAAAACATAGGCAACTGATACCCCCACCCAGCATGATCCAAAGAAGGGAAACACACAAATACTACTACTGAAAAATAGCTGGAATTAACAACCACTGGCCATTAATATCTCTTAATATAAATGGACTCAATTCACCTATAAAAAGACACAGGCTAAGAGAATGGGTATGAAAACAAGATCCAGCCTTCTGCTATATACAAGAAACACAACACACCTCAATCTCAAAGACAGACACGACCTCAGAGTAAATGGTTAGGAAAAGATATTCCAATCAAATAGACCTAAGAGACAAGCGGGTGTAACTATCCTAATGTCTAACAAAATAGATTTCAAACTAAAATCAATCAGAAGAGATGAAGAAGGACACATTATACTCATAACAGGAACATCAAGATGAAGTCTCAATCCTAAACATCTAAGGCCCTAATACAAGACCACCCACATATGTAAAAGAAACATTACTAAAGCTTAAATCACACATCGAACCCCACACACAAACAGTAGGAGATTTCAACACTCCACTCTTGCCAATGGACAGGTTAACCAGATTGAAACTTAACAGAGAAATAAGAGAGCTAACAGATGTCATGACTCAAATGGCCTTAACAGACATCTACAGAACATTCCACTCAAACAGGAAAGAATATACCTTCTTCTCGGCACCTCATGAAACCTTCTCTAAAATTGATCACACACTCGGTAACAAAGCAAACCTCCACAGATACAAAAAAATTTGGAGTAAGCCCCTGTGTCTTATCGGATCACCATGGAGTAAAGTTAGAATTTAACAACAATACTACTCTCAGAAAGCCTACAAACTCATGGAAATTAAACAGCAAACTACTGAACTGCCCTTAATTGAACTGAACGAAAATGAAGGCACAATATATCCAAGATTATGGAACACTATGAAAGCAGTGCTAAGAGGAAAGTTCATAGCACTAAGTGCCCACATAAAGAAAATGGAGAAAGCTCAAATTAGTGAGTTATCAGCACACCTGAAAGCTCTAGAAAAAAAAGAAGCAGACTCACCCAGGAGGAGTAGAAAATAAGAAATAATCAAATTGTGGGCTAAAATCAACAAAATAGAAACAAAGAAAACAATACAAAGAATCAATGAAACAAAGAGCTGGTTCTTTGAGAAAATCGACAAGGCAGACAAACCTGTATTCAAATCAAATCAAAAGGCAGAGAGAGAACATCCAAATTAACAAAATCAGAAATGAAAAGAGGGACATAAAAACAGAGACCAAGGAAATCCAGAGAATCATTAGGTCATACTATGAAAACCTGCACAAAATTGGAAAATGTAAAAGAAATGGACAATTTTCTAGATAGATAAAATATACCAAAATTAAATCAAGACCAGGTGAGCAATTTAAATAGACCTATAAACTGCAAGGAAATAGAAGCTGTCATCAAAAACTACCCAGCCCAAAACGCCCAGGGTGGGATGGTTTTAGTGCAGAATTCTACCAGAACTTTCAAGAAGAGCTAATACCTGTACTCCTCAAAGTGTTCCACATAATAGAAACAGAAGGAACATTGCCAAACTCTTTTTATAAGGCTACAGTTACCCTGATACCAAAACCATACAAAGACTCAACCAAAAAAGAGAATTATAGACCAATTTCACACATGAACATGGATGCAAAAATACTCAATAAAATACTGGCAAACCAAATCTAAGAACACATCAAAAAATCATCCAAACATTTACACATTAGAGTACTACTCAGTGGTAAAACAACAACAACAATAACAATAAAACAACAAAACAACAACCCCCCCAAACAATGACATCTTGAATTTTGCATTCAAATGGGTGGAATTAGAAAACACTATCCTGAGTAAGGTAACCCAGACCCAAAAAGATGAATATGGTATGTACTCACTCATAAATGGATACTGGCTATAAACAAAGGATACTGAACCTATAGTTCATGAGCCTAGAGAATCTAAATAATAAGGTGAACCCTTAAAAAACATATAGATCCACTTGGAAAGTGGAAACAGACAAGATCTGACAAAATTGGGAGCATGGGGGTGGGGAGAGAAGGGAGGGTGGAAGGGGAACAGGAGGGGAGAAGGAGAGGCGTAAGGAGAAATTGAGGAAATGGGATAGTTGAGATGGAGGAAGGACAGAGATGAGAACAAGCAAAGAGATATCTTAATTGAGGGAGCCATTATAGGGTTAGCAAGAAACCTGGCTCTAGAGAAATTCCCAGGAATCCACAAGGATGACCCCAGCTAAGACCCTAAGCAATAGAGAAGAGGGGGCCTGATCTTGACTTGCCTTGTAGTCAGACTGATGAATATCTTAAATAACACCATAGGACCTTCATCCAGCAACTGATGGAAACAGAGGCAGAGACCCACATCGGAACACTAGACTGAGCTCTCAAAGTCCAGTTGAAGAGTGGGAGGAATAAGAATATGAGCAAACAGGTCAAGACCATGATGGGGATACCCAATGAACAGTTTACCTGAGCTAATGGGAGTTCACTAACACCAGCCGGATTGGGAAGGAACAAGCATAGGACCAAGCTATTCCCTCTGAATGTGGTTGACAGTTGCATGGCTGGGGCAAAGTGGGGGGGGGCACTGGCAGTGGTACCAGGATTTATCCCTACTGCATGTATTGGCTTTTTGGGACCCTATTCTCTTTGGATGGATACGTTGCTCAGCCTAGATATACTAGGGAGGGCCTTGGGCCTTCCCCAAAGCAATGTGCTTTACCCTCTTTGAGGAGTGGATGTGGGTGAGATGGGAGGGTTATGTGGAGGGAATGGGAGGAGAGGAGGGAGTGGGAACTTGGATTGATATGTATGATGAAAAAAGATAGTTTGCTTTATTTTTTTAAAAAATAAATAAAAAACAAAACCAAAATAGACAAAAAGAAGAAAGAAATTATATAAACTTTTTTTTTAAAAAAAGCATCGTCTCCAAAACCTCAAGATGGTCAGTCAAAACAAAACAAAACAAAACAAGTCGGGTCTGGCTGTTGTCCGTATTGTTGTGATGTTTGGTAGAAGTGATTCCAATCTCTGTGTTGGAATGTGCCTTCAAGCAAGCCTTATAATCCCCCTCTCTAGGGGCTCACAGTGAAAATCACAGCACAAAAGAAGCATCACCATGAGCCAACCATGAAAGCAGCAGCAGCATCTGGTGTGAAGGGCGAAAGCTCTGCTGGATGAGGTGCCTACTGTGCAAGTAAGAACACCTGAGTTGGAGTCCTAGCACCCACCTCAAACTTGGCTATGGTGGCATGCCTTTCTCACCCTAGTACTGGGGAGAGGCAGCCAGGGAGATGCCTAGGGCTCACTGGCCAGCCAACGCTACTGAATGAGGGAGCTCCAGACCAAGATAGAAACCCTGTCTCCGAAAATAAGGCTGACGGCACCTAAGATAACACTGGCAATTGATCCCTGGCCTCACACAGGAGCAGGGGCATAAAGCTGAATTAGTAAAGAGAGAGAGAACATAACCTTGGGTGGGTTGGGAGGTAGGGGAGGAGCTGGGAGGAGTCACCCCACTTGCCTTGCTCTTCCTATCTACTGTGCCCCATCTTGCTCTCAGTTCCCTGGCTCCTTCTTCAGCTCCCAGCCCTGGCTTCTGATCCTCCTCCTTATTTAAGGGACACATTCAGAAGCTCATTGCACAGGGCTTTCCTTCAGTGCAAGGGTGTGCGGGGGTCTCAAGCCAACCACGCTGGCAACAGTTAGAAGCACGCCCTATTTTACCACTGTCTTCTGTGTGCCCTGCCTGCTGCCAACGTAGTGAGCTTAGCGGAGACAGGCAGACACCACACTCAGCTAGAATCCGCCAGAGCCAGGAATTACACCCTGCCTTCTGAAGCTGCCCTTTCCCCCCACTGTTCCACAGCTGCCCTAATTAGAGCCAAGTTAATGACCGACCCGCCCTTCTTTTTATTGTGTTAAACTCTGACCAGCCGTTTTCAACCTTCCACCCTTAAATTTACCCAGTTGGCTGAGAAGTCTCTGGGGTCATTGCCAAATGCAGTGTCACAATCAAGGAAATATTAATGTGTGTTCCCTTAGTTCAAAGGTCAGTGGAGACAAAAGCCAGGTACAGGGTGCCAGGTACAGGAGAAACAGGGTTCCGGTGAGTGTCACCTTCTTCCATCCCCATCTTCGAGCAATAGAAAGCCTCTCTTTTAAGCTGTAAGAACAAACATAAAAGGCCCTACAAACATGACCAAATGCACACACAGCTAGGCAGAGTGAAGTTAAGGAAAGAAGTCTATTGGCGCCCTCTTGTGGGAAAATTTAGCCCTGCATGACCACAGGGCCCTTCCCTGCCCTTTAGAGCAGCTGCGTAAGACAGGGTGCTGCCTGTCCTCATGAACTCTCATCTTCAGAGCCTTTCAACAGCTTTGGCCTTAGATAAGCCTAACCTCCAAGTCCCGTTCCTCCATCGATCACTCTAGTCCAGCTAGAGCAGGGACCAGCATCCTAAGGTCCTGAGGTGGAAGAAGCTCAGGGCATCTGGGCACAGAGAAGCCCACGTGGCAGATGGCAGGAGCAATAGAGGTGTTGCAGTAGAAGAAAGCATCAGGAGTTGTCCCTAGTAACACCCCACCCACATTATGCTAGAGGCAATCAGGCCTAGTTTACACTCTCTCTACCTTTGTTTTTCACCCTGTACCTTCACATCTATTTCTTCAGGAAACGCACCCAGGTCTGACCGGAGGTCATCCATTCTCCTTATTTCCAGAGCCATATCTGGCCGATTGCCAGCCCCTCCTGCAGCAGCTCCACAAGGCACCTCTATGCCCTTACATGGTGTTTTCTTCTCGGCCTGAAAGTGGTCCAGTTCTTGTGGACCAGTTTGGTTCTCATCCTTCAGTGCTATTGCCCCTGGAATAAGCCTAACTTTCAAGTCCTATGTATCACTTGCTCTGGTTCAGTCTCAAGAGTCTTTCAACCCATGGCTCCCTATACCAGGATCATTCTCCAGGAATAGGCTTCTGTTGCCCATCTGTTGGGGAAGAGAATTATAGAGACCCGTATAGTCAATAGATCCTGGCTACCCACCCTCCCCATGCATAGCCCAGCCTTTAGCTGTCTGTAAGCTGGGTGTCGTTGCCTGCCCCCAAATGGTTTCATAAACTCAAGCTGGACACAAAGAGCTGGGTTGATACAGAGCCTCTTCTATCCAACAACTAACATCCAGAATATACGGAGTGCCTGGGAGTTACTCATTCACTTCCTCAGCCATAAGCCTAAGAGGAACTCAGACCTGTTGTCTGAACCTTGCTCCTCCTGCTCTGTTGCCCAGCCCTGAGCCACAGGGTTCAGACACACCCTGATCCACCTTGGCAGCCACCACCACCACCACGGCCTCTCCCAGACCCACCCAGGGGCCACTAACAGTCTCTCTGTTCCACCCTGGCCACACACTGATGGAAAACTAGGTTAGCAGGCCTCACGAGGTGGAGTCGTTTCTGAAGGCTTCTGGGAATAAGAGAGTGATGTGGAGGTCACTGAGGCTCCCGGAAATTCAGAGACATTGTATGGTGAGACCTATGGGGTCTCTGCTGAGACCTATGGGGCAGCCAGTCTCCATATTTTGATTCCTGTAAGAGAATTATAAAAGCTGTGATGATCCTCTCTGATTTGATAGATTTCCAATCAGTCAATTCTTACACAAATAAAATGTTCACAAGAGGCATCTTCTCTGTCAGAGAAGCAGCAGCAGAGGTGCAATCTGGGGTTTCCCTTAGTTGCCGGCTGGCAGGGCATCCCTGGGTAACTTTGTTTCTATCATAAGGCCTCTCTCTGCTCCACCCCAAAGACTAACAGCATCAGCAGTGTGCGGAGTGGCTTCAGCCCTTCTTGGACTTGGAGATTTGCGCCCCAAAACCATCCTCCAGAGGTTTTGGAGAATCCCGGGAAGAGTAATGGGACAGTTCAGAAGATCAAGGAGAGGGCTTCTTGCTCTTGCTGCTCACGCCCGCCACAGACGGCCTGCGGTCAAAGACAACTTGATTTTTAGCACCATTGACTGCCATCTAGTGTTCAAATGTTGTAATGTCACATTTCTTTTTTTGAAAAAATATTTATTTTAAAAAGAAACAAATCTTTTCATTTTACATATCAACCCCAATTCCCACTCTCTCCCCTCCTCCCCCCCTCCACATAAATGCCACCCCACCCCCATCCTCTCATCAGAGAGGGTAAGGCACATTGCTTTGGGAAAGGTCCAAGGCCTTCCCTACTATATATAGGCTGAGCAAGATACCATCCAAAGAGAATAGGTTTCAAAAAAGCCAGTAGAAGCAGTAGGGATAAATCCTGGTGCCACCGCCAGTGGCCCTGCAGTCTGCCCGAGCCATACAACTGTTACATTCAGAGGGTCTAGTTTGGACCTATGCTGGTTGCTTCCCTATCTGGCTGGAGTTGGTGAGCTCCCATTAGCTCAGGTAGACTGTTTCAGTGGGTGTACCCAGCATGATCTTGACCACTTTGCTCATATTCTCACTCCTTCTACTCTCCAACTGAACTTTGAAAGCTCAGTCCAGTGCTCCGATGTGGGTCTCTGCCTCTGTTTCCATCAGTTGCTGGATGAAGGTTCTATGGTGATATTTAAGATATTCATCAGTCTGACTACAAGGCAAGGCCAGTTCAGACACCCTCTCCTCTATTGCTTAGGGTCTTAGCTGGGGTCATCCTTGTGGATTCCTGGGAATTTCTCTAGTGCCAGGTTTCTTGCTAACCCTATAATGGCTCCCTCAATCAAGATATATCTTTCTTTGCTCTCATCTCTGTCCTTCCTCCATCTCAACTATCCTGTTTCCTCAACTTCTCCTTCCCACCCCCCTTCTTCCCTTGTCTTGCACTTCCGTCCCTACTTCCCCCACCCCATGTTCCCAATCTTGTCTGTTTCCCCTTTCCAGGTGGATCTATGAGAATGTTTTTCTTAGGGTTCACCTTGTTACTTAGCTTCTCTAGGATCACGAACTATAGGCTCAATATCCTTTGTTTACAGCTAGTATTCATTTATGAGTACATACCATGCTCATCTTTCTGGGTCTGGGTTACCTCACTCAGGATGCTTTTTTCTAGTTCCATCCATTTGCATTCAAAATTCAAGATGTCATTGTTTTTACTGCTGGGTAGTACTCAAATGTGTAAATGTGCCATATTTTCTTTATTCATTTTTCAGTTGAGAGCATCTTCATCCTGGAGATGCAGGGATGGTTCAACATACGAAAAATCTATCAATGTAATCCATCATATAAATAAACTGAAAGAAAAAAACCATATGATCATTTCACTAGATGCTGAAAAAGTATTCGACAACATCCAACACCCCTTCATGATAATGGTCTTGGAAAGATCAGTGATACAAGGAGCATATCTAAATAAAAGAAAAGCAACAGACAGCATGCCAACAGACAACAGATATGGATCTATCTGCATTCTTCTACATGTTGACATCCAGTTATGCCAGCACCATTTGTTGAAGATTCTTTCTTTTTCCATTGTATAATTTTGGCTTGTTTGTCAAAAATTAGGTGTTCATAGATGTGTGGATTAATGTCAGGGGTTTCAATTTGATTCCATTGGTCCACATGTCTGTTTTTATGCCAATACCAAGTTATTTTTATTACTATAGCTCTATAGTAGAGCTTGAAGTCAGGTATGGTGATGGCCCTGGAAGTTCCTTTATTGTACAGGAATGTTTTTAACTATCCTGGGTTTTTTTTGTTTTTCCATATTAAGTTGAGTATTGTCCTTTTGAAGTCTGTGAAGAACTGTGTTGGGAATTTGATGGGGATTGCATTGAATCTATAGATTGTTTTTGGTAAAATTGCCATTTTTACTATGCGGAATCTACCTATCCTAGAGGATGGAACATTTTTTTTTCATTTTCTGATATCATCAATTTCGTTTTTCAGAGACTTAAAGTTCTTGTCATACAGGTCTTTCACTTGTTTGATTAGAGTTACACCAAGATATTCTATATTATTTTGGCTATTGTAAAGGGTGATGTTTCTCAGTTTTCTTTCTTGGCTGGTTGTTTATCATTTGTGTATAGGAGGGTTACTAATTTTCTGAGTTAATCAGTAATCCTGCCACATTACTGAAGGTATTTATCAGCTGTAGAATTTCCCTGGTAGATTTTTTGTGACCATTTATGTATACTATCATATCATCTGCAAATAGTGAAAGTTCGACTTCTTCCTTTCCAATTTGCATCCCCTTGATCTCCTTTTGTTATCTTATCACTCTAGCTAGATGTTTGAGTGCTACATTGAATAGATCTGGAGAGAGTGAACAGCCTTGTCTTGTCCCTGATTTTAGTGGTACCATATTGCTCTTGATGTTGTTGAATGTTGTTGCACTGGCATCTTCTCATCTGTTCCTCCAACTGGTGCAGCCAGTGCCTGTGTCTCTGGGGGATAGCTGGGGGAAAATGATGGGTTCCTGGGTTTGTGGGGGTGGAGTGGGATTTGTGGATTACAGAGTCCAATAAGAGGCAGGGGTGGTGGGGCGGCCTGCCCACAGGAGCCTTATTTGCTGACCGGCTAGAAAGGCTGTGATGGTTGGTTGAGGGTCACAGGATGTGTCCTGGTGTCTAGAACCCAGATGGGGCTGTTCAGCCAGGAGACCTCTTGCTCTAGTTGTTGTAGGCAGTGTCTGTCTCACTTTCCTTTTTAAAAGATAGGTTCCTACTCTGTAACCAAGGTTGACCTTGAACTCATGATAATCCAGCTGCATTTTTGACCCATTTATGTTATCTTTTTAAATTATGCTTTTGATATTTTTCTTATATAGAATATGCGATTAGTATTTTCTAACAAGAACAGTAACTTGCATATCCATCTTACAGCTGTATAATATTAATACAACTTAATTATCTTTCTTTAGTATTTACCTCGTGTTTGTAGTTATAAATTGTTTCCTTTTGCTTTTACTCTTTCCATTTTAAATCAATATGTAATAAGCAGCATATGATTATATTTTAACTCCAAATTTGCTGATCTTTCTCCTTTTTATTTTTTCATGTATTTTTATTCTTGTTTCATTTTTTGAGTGCAGTTTTTAAGACAGTGAATTTAGGCAATTTCATCTTGAATTTTTCTTATATTAAAGCAATTTCACTAATTTTAATCTTTTAGTTTTTGTTTTTTTTTGGTTCCTTTTCTGTTTTCACCAGGGCAAAGCTGGGAAAATGGTTCTATCTTCTAAACTCACAGGACTTCGGCACACTCTGGCAAGCCTTCCCCTCTGTTCATTTAATATCGCCACTGCCTGGAATTTGTTCAGTTCAGGCAGTTGAGATGTGGGCTGGGGGAATTCAGGAGTGGAAGAGTTGGGCAGTCAGTGCTTTCTTTGTTCTAGGTGAGTCTTTACATTGTCTAAACAACAAGCATCACATACATCCATGTACACATGCTTACTTATTATATGCCAGTGTGTGCCAGGTTCTGTTCTAAGCCCTGTGGATTAGAGGTGAATGTGTCAGCTGTCAGTTACCAATAGTTTCTGCTGCTGCTGGTGGTGGGGGACTTTGTGCTTCCCTCCCCTCTCCACGCTGGGGTTTTTTGTCCTGCTGGGGCTTGCAGAGCCCTTTGCATGCTGTCAAAACTGCTATGAGTGCATATAGACAACTGCTTCCTGTGTCTAGAAAACATTGTTTGCGTTCAGTCATGCACTGCTCAGGTTCTCAAAACCTTTCTGCCTCCTCCCTACACTGCTCCTGAACCTCCTTTTAAGAGGATGGTTCCTGGTAGGTCAAGCCTGCTTCACAGGATGTACAGGTATATGAATATATGGGCAGCATAAATTGGACTTGATGGTTTAAAAAAAGAGGTCACAAAGTTGGGTGGGTAGGGAAGGGGATAGATCTAGGAGGAGTTGAGATCAAAATGCGTTGTATGAAATTCTAAGAATTAATAAACCAAATAAAAGCTAAAACAACAACACAAAGTAAGCATTATAGATTAAAATCCAAGTGCCTGTCATCTTTACATCCACTAAATACAAATCTGCAAATAAACATAGGAAGCAGCTTGGTTTAGTTGAGTAAAAATCCAGTTGATTTTTCTGTGTGGTAAGTTTATATTAAGTTCAAATGCCTCCCTGTCTGCATTTTCAACATGGCCAGAGCTTCCTTCTGCTGCCAGATCACTGATGCGCTGGAGAACCTCATTTACTAATTCCTTTCCTGTGTGTCTGCTTCTTTGGCTCTTCACCATCTTCTAATCCTTTGCCTATGGTGCAGCCGGAACAAGTACCATTACCTCCAGGGACTGCATGTCCATCTAAGGACACACCTGTTTCCTCCCCCTTCTCCTTCTCTTCCTTCTCCTTTCTTTTCCCTTTTCTCTTCTTTTATTTTTGGGTTTTGAGACAGGGACTCTCTGTGAGGTCCTGGCTGTGCTGGAACTCACTATGTATATGATGTGACTGGCCTCAAGTTCACTGAGCTCCTCCTGCCTTTGTCTTCCAAGGGCTGGGATTACGGGTGTACATCACCTCACTTGGTCCTGCATGGCGCTTCTGATGCAGCTCAAGAGTCATATCAGACATCATGTATGTCTCAGACTGCACTCCCTCCCTGTTGCTCAGCACCTCAGAAGGGGAAGATCACAGCTTCCTGTTTAAGGAGTTTAATCAAGATTGGTGGTGGGCATTTAATTTCATCACTGCTGCATGGCTGACTGTCTTGCCTATGATTCTCTGCTGGCAAGGTCCAGTCCTACTGTACAGGATCCCAGTAACTTGGCTGCAGGAGACCATGCTATGAATAGTGTTGGTCTTTCACTTCTCTGGCCTGCCAAGATCATGGGATGTCTGCTGAGGAAAGCTGCAGGCATGGGGTATATCTGGTTCTCTCCTGCGTCTCCCCACTTCTTCCTTTTTTTTTGGGTGTCATCACGCAGTATCTCTTGTTGTCTTTATCTGACAACAGATTTCCTGTCCTGTGACAGCAGTTGTCTCAACCGTGTTATTGACTTTTCTGTTGGCTCCTTTAGGCAATGGAAGTCGACGTGGCAGATCTTTTGGATGTTTCTCCATGTGCCATGCAGGACACTCTGGGAGCAGGCTTTCAGAGACATGGACATTCCAGTGAGCACTTGAGAGCCTCTGTTTTGGACACATAGATATGACTTCAGCTTTTCCTCAATTAGTTTGGAGGATTTTCTTAACTTTGTTTGGTGGTTCAGCTGGCCTGAAAGCAGTTAAGATAATAATCACCCTCATGAGTTATGAGATAGGACTTGCCAAACAAACACCCACGCCAGCGTCTCTGCAAGTGCCTCGCTCAGAGCCTCACCATCCTCTCCACCCACTGTGAACTTGGCAAATACTAGGGTGCAAGACCATTTCCTCTTTTGGAAAATCCTTCCTTTAGCAGAAGGCTAAAGCACTGTAGAAGAAGTATAAATTTATTTCTCTACAGAACTTGATAACACTAACAGATCTGTGTGTGTGTGTGTGTGTGTGTGATGTGCTTGCACATGTTCATGTGTGTTTGTGGATACATGCTCCTGTTTGTGTGCACATGCATGGCCATTGATTGATTCTGGGTGTCTTCTTCTACCGCTGTCTATTTTATTCTTCTTAAAACAGAGTCTCCCACTGAACTCAGGGATCACTTATTTGGCAATCACTAGCTGGATAGCAGGCCCAGGAACTCTGTCTTCACTGTCCTAGCACAGGAATTACAGAGATTCTCTGCTGCGCTCAGATTTTTTAAAAACATGGTTTATAGGGAGCAAGCTTAGATTCTCATGCTTGCATAGCAAGAATTTTACCAACTGAACCATCTCTGTATCCCCAATATTTTTGATAGGATTCTCTTTCTACTCCTTATACGTTCTATTTTCATTATGTTAAAAATTAGTTACATAATCCTAGTTTCCTTTGATAGGACTATTGAATAAATGATTTAATGAATAAATGTAGCATCTGCTTTCTTTCTAAAAATTTTTATTTATTTATTTTTTATGTGTGAATGTTGGCTTTCAAGCATGCATGTGCATCATGTGCATGCATGGTACCCGAAGAAGCCAGAAGAGGGAAGAGATCCCTAGAATTAGGGTTTGCAGATGACTGTGAGCTACACATGAGCATTGGGAACTGAATTCAGGTCCTCTGCAAGAGCAAATACCCATAACTTCTGAGAGATCCCCAGCCCATGCTCCTACCTTTTAAGGAGAAGCCTGCATGAAATCTCCATTCAGAAATTTGAGTCACCATTTTACATTTCTCTCTTTCATTTTCTACAAGTTTGGCAAGTATGGAATTTTGTAACCAGATAAACTAAAGTCTATGCATAGCTAGTGTCTGAGGTAGTTCTGATGTGGGATCTTCTGTATATGTGTTGGTTTTACTGGCTAATGAATAAAGTTTTGCTTTGGCCTCTGGCAGGCCTCTCTCTCTCTATATAGAGAGAGACAGAGTGAGAGAGAGAGAGTGAGAGAGAGAGAATAGGCAGAGTCAGAGAGACCATAGCCTCATGGTGATACACAGATTAATAGAAATGGGTTAATTTAAGATGTAAGAGTTAGTTAATAAGAAGCCTGAGCTAATAGGACAAACAGTGTCATAATTAATATAGTTTCTGTGTGATTATTTGGGTCTGGGCAGCCAGGAAACAAATGAGTAGTCTCCATTTACAAAATGGTGCAATGTGGGCCAACTATGTCCACGTAAAACCTGAGAGAGCTTGGGAAGGAATTCTAGACACAAAGGATCAGAACTAAGCATGGTTTTTTTGGTAGCTGTATTTTTTCAGATAGGCTCTGTTTGCTGGCAACAAACAAAAGTACAGATCCTTTAAGAGAAGTCTTCTTGGCTCAGCATTAGCAGTAAAAACTACATGATTTCTTTAAGAGATGGTGATTCTGGCTCTTTGAAGAGGTCCTGCACTGAAATGGGGTTTGTAAGCAGAGTGGTACAAATTGCTTAATGGCAACATAGACCCACTGCGTCCCTGGAACTGGGGCAGTGAGCATGGCTCACAGAGGCAATGAACATACTTCTGTCATGTTGGACGAGATGGAGCTAACAGGCAAAGCCACAGCATTGATCCTAGTCATGCCCACTTACTATTTTAAAAAAAAGCACTCCTGGTCAGAAAAGGATTGCAGATATACAAAAAGATATATTCAGATGAAAAAGACCTCCGAATGGGTCACAATGTTGGTTAAATGCATGTGAGCTTAAGAGAAGAAAGAGTAAAGACAGTCATGGATTAAAGGAGTAAAGATAATAAAATAAATATTAAAAAGTACTAGAGTGAAAAATAAGCCACATAAAGATGAAGTTTACAGAGTCTGGATTATGTGTATTATTGTTCATTCTTTTAATTTTTTGACTACAGAGAGACATTTTAGTGTATAGGCTGCTAAGCTAGACCAACATATATTTCAAAGGTATTTTGACTCCAAAGTTTGAGTCTAAGGATATGTTACTATGGAAAAGAGGTTCTGCTTTTGTTTTTATAGAAGATGAGAACTTGTGGATTACTTCCAGGCTAACATGGTTTGATGGAACAAGACCCCCCAAAAGGTCTCTGTGAAGCCTAAAATACTTCTCCCAACAGACAGCAGGAAGCAGTTTGGAGAAAACTATGCCCAAATTCCCAAAATCATTGTTTATAAATGTTTGTTTTTATTTAAAGGGGGAATATGATATAGAGATGAATGCCTTACATTGTCATGGACTTTGGTCTATTGATACAAATTTAAGGTTGCTTTGTTACCCTGTGTATATGTATTTCTGTTCTTGTTTAAGGTATTGTTTAGACAGTTCATTTAAAAATGTAATGTATAATTAAGAAATACAGATTAATAGTTATCTATAATAGTCAAACTGTAGTCATGTTAGCTAGGTTTTCTAGATATACAGAGACATACTTCAGTTAGACAGATAATCTTCAATACTTCAAAGACCTACAGAATATGACATTTAAAATGTTTTGTTAATTTAGGGATTTTCATGTCAATGAGATATATCTGTTCCTGGTAGCACCAATTTACTTCAGAGATGGTTGTCATTAAAGAAACTCCTTATGGAGTTTGCTGTCATGGTGGCAAGATTAGCCATTTGGGCAAGAAGCTGCTCATGCCTGCACTGATTGATGATATGCTGTATGAACTGGACATGTAGGACCCACAGAAAAATGATGAACTTGCCTAAAAATGGCGAGACAATCCTTCAAGTTTCCTGCTTCTTGAAAGAGTCTGCCAGACATCCCAGAGGAAAGTGACTGACAAACTGCCAATATAGGCGAAACAGTCTTTGAAATTTCCTGCTTCATGAAAAAGTCTGCTGGATACTATGGGCCTGTAGGCTGAAGATGGATGCCCCAACTTTACAAAAGAATTTTGGGTGGTTGTCCAGGCAGTGAGATGTGCCTCTGTCTATTCTAGAGTTTTGGAAGTTGCTTACAATGCACTTTCTGTTTACTTAGGTAATATATCCTTTTGGGGTATTTGTTGGAGTTGAAGACAGATAGTTATAGTTTACCTTAGTTATGATAAAAGATAAATTAGACTAAATATTGCAACTGTAATTCTTGCTTGATATCTGTTTTGTTATGTGTAGTATTACTATGTTAAAAACCTTTCTTTTTAATTAGACAGAAAAAAGGAGATGATGTGGAAAATTCTTCTGTATATGTGTTGTTTTTATTGGCTAATGAATAAAGATGCTTTGGCCTATGGCAGGGTAGAATATAGCCAGACTTGTGTGTGTGTGTGTGTGTGTGTGTGTGTATATATATATATATATATATATATATATATATATATATAGAGAGAGAGAGAGAGAGAGAGAGAGAGTAGGCAGAGTCAAAGAGACACTGTGTAGCCGCCAAAGAAGAAGGATGTTGGAACCTTATCAGTAGGCCGTAGCCTCGTGATAAACAGATTAATAGAAGTGGGTAAATTTAAGATGTAAGAGTTAGTTAATGATAAAATTTAGCTAATAGGTCAAGCAGTGTTGTAATTAATGTATTAATATTATGGAAAAATAGACATATGGTTTTGTTTTCTGGGATAAACAATCTGGAGAAATTTCTGGATCATGGGAAAAAGAATGCATAATCCTATAGGAAATATCCTACTTTAAGTCATTAACAAAATGAAAGAAAGAAGAAAAAAAGGAAAAGAAGGAAGGAAGAAGGAAATCAAGGAAGAAACCAGAAGATGGAAAGACATTCCATGCTTATGGATTGGAAGGATTAATAGTGAAAATGACCATCCTAAAAAAAATGATCTATTGATTCAAAACAATCTTAAAACTTTTGTAGAAGCTGGAAAGACCAGGATAGTCAAAGCAACTCTGAACAAAAAGGTTATCACCGTACCAGATTTCAAGTTATATTACAAAACCATAGTAATAAAAAAGCATGGTGCTCTCACAATATAGACACAGGGATCAACAGAATAGAAGAGAGGACTCAGATATAAGTCCATATAACTATAGTCTCCTGAGTTTTTAAAAAGATCTCCAAAATGTATGTTAGAAGAAGAGAAGAAATAAAGAGGGAAAACATTATTATTTGTTAGATTGCAAGTTTGGCCACTCAAATAGGGAATGCATGACCTTATCAAGATGGACTTTAGACCTGGGCCTTAGCAATCAACACATCATACTGAAGGACTTAAAACTGCTGCTTCACAAGCACTGGGAGGCTTCCTCACTTACGTGGTCCTGCATGACTCTTTTTTTTTTATTTTTTTTTCCATACATTGTTTTGTTTTATTTTTTCCATTCAAGAACATAATTAAAGATAAAAAAAAAATTTTTCCTTTCTTCCCCTTCTCCCGGTCCCCTCCCACTACCCCCCACCCCTCCTCCCTCCCCCTTCTTCCTTGAAAGAGGGCATGGTGCCCTGCCCTGTTGGAAGTCCAAGGCCCACCC